>SNQJ01S0066821.1:69944-83347 GCA_010110895.2 Picea sitchensis | reverse complement strand
CTAAGTACAAGAAATTAAATCTAGGAGTTTATTATTCATTCAACAATCAACCATAAATTGAAATACACATAAACCAATTATTCATCCACGATATAACATCAAGCATATACTTGCATAAAAGGATACTCAGGTACGTTTGTTGGCATAAAATGAAGCCCCTGGCTTTGCTGAGTGTAAACAAAGAGAACAGTGCCTTAAAGGGAATCGTGGGCAATGTAGTTCGTATGTTTTATTAGGATAAATTGATGTCCTGCATTAATTAACCCAAAGGGCATGCGTTTATAAGAAAAAGTTCCCCACTTGGTTCCGAAGGTAGTCTTTAAATGGTCTTCCTATGAAACCATAACCTGGTTGTAACCTGAGAAACCATCCAGTAGAGAGAAAATCTCAAAGCCAGACATGGTCTACAAGAGTTGTTCCATGGGTGGAACTGGGTAGTTGTCCTTTTTTGAAGCTCTGTTGAGATTTCTGAAATCTATGCATAAGTGAATCTCCCCAGACTTCTTCCTTACCGGGACTAAATTAGATACCCATGCAGAATGTCTAACCTGGAATACAATTTTGACATCTAGAAGTTTCCTTAACTCTTGACACATGAGAGGCTTGAGGTAAGGGTGATACTTTCAGAGCTTCTATTGGAAGGGTTTTACTTCAGGTTTTAATGGGATAGTGTGTTGAATGATACGGGTATCATAATTTTTTAGGTCTTGATAGGACCACACAAAGACATCTTGATACTTTCTAAAGATTTTAAGATAGGCCTTCTTTTCCTCTTTGGATATCGTCTTGCTAAGGTTTACATTTTTGGGATTTTCCGAGGTTCCGAGATTTACAGTTTCATGTATGGGACAAGAATTGTCGATCTTCACATTTTTGGATCCTTTAAATCACTCTTTCAGATCAAAAAGGTTTTCTAAGTTGGATATTCCTTTCGGTATCGTGTGAGACTTTGATTTGTCGATCGATTGATTTGTCCGAGGATCAGTTTCCATCGATTGTTCCTGGAATACTTCGTCATCAATAGCTAGGTCCTTAAAATTATCTTGGTCAGTTAGAAAGCTTATGATCTGTTCGTCCCCTTCAAAGAATTTCCAATTAGAAATTTTTTTAGGCACCGATGGTTTGTAGAGTAACTCCACCGTGAACTGAGAGGCTTCATAATATTCTATAGGTGACAACCTAGAAGCAACTGTAGCCAGGGAATCAACAAGGATATTCTTTGCTCTGTGGATCACTGTGATATTGAAAGCTTCAAAGTGATCTATTAACCTATGCACTTCCTGTTGATAATGTTTTAGGTGTGGGGAGTTGCAATGTATAGTATTCCTTATCTACCGAATAATGATTTCAGAATCTCTCAAGACCTTTATTTTTTGACATTTAAGTCGATGGCTTTATTTAATCCTTGTACTAGCACTTCATACTCGACAGTGTTGGTGGTGCACTCAAATTCTATCCTACAGGATAGGAAATGAGGTTTACCTTTAGGATCAACGAGGATGCACCCTATTCCTGACCCTTCTTGTGACTTAGATCCATCAAAGTATATGGTCCAAGTTTGTGAATGTAGGTTATCCGATTCTCCTTTATTATTACCTTCTTTCTCCCTTATCTTTTTTCTCGTGATTTCAAGCACATGTTATTGACAGAAGAGGGTGTCCTCTGTCGATATCGTCGATTTCTCTTGAAACACCATTTCAGAGTTTTGAGTGAGAGGGACATCGGATAAGAGAGGGGAAAAGTTCCCGAAGTAGGAGTCGCAGGAATAATTACCTAGCACAGGGAAATCTGTCGATGAGGGTTCGTTCAAGGTTTCTAGGTCAGTGGCAATATGTTTAAGATATCTTTCCCTATCAATTCTGATCATATTTTTGTGCCCCTTCAGTGGTAGCCAAAGGTGATCCCCATCTGTACTAAAGTATCCATTTAGTTTTTCAGACCAGTCTCGACTCAATAGTAGTCCATAAGCTTATGGGATATCTACCACAATGATATCAATCACCTGCACAAACATAGGATGCGTCGCTATTCTAATCATTGCATATTTGAGTTTTCCCATGACTTTGAATTGAGTTCTGTCTAGTTATATTACATGTTTGTCACTTTTGAGAGGGACAACATTTATCTTTTTACAGATAAACAAAGGCATAACATTGGAAGATGCTCCTGAATTGACCAAACAATTATGGAGGTTCCTGTTGAAAACTTCAAATGTTAAAAGGAAGGGTCGTACAAAAGGTTTTCCCTTCTTATCTTTAGAGCAGGTGTTTATAATTGGTTTATTCACCAGATCTATGGGGGATAGATTTATTTCCTGACCATCGCTAGTCGTAGGGTTTTCTATTGGGTTCAAAGCTTGTAGCAGAAAGTCATTTTGCTGAGGGATCCTGCATATGTCCATAACGAATATATTAGCCTTTAACTTCTTCAAATCTTCAACTACGTTGTAATCCATTTTGGGCGATTCTCGAGTATGGATTCTTATAAGGTTTTTACTGGGAGTAAAATGTGTTTTTGGGTGATTGGGAGATGTCTTACCCTTCGAAGTCTGGGTGGCAACAATATATTTTGAGATAGGTGGACCTTTACTTCACATTTTCATAACCAAGACTTCTGCTGGCGATTCTTGAGACTCAATAAGGTGGTCAGAAGGCATGATTAGGTCAGGATCCCATATCAGCATGGCTTTATCTTCTAGTGGATCAATATCTTCTTGATCAACAACATTGATAAATGAACTGCTTGGTTGTTCGGTCAGGGAGACTTTGTCTAGAAACCAGTTGGCCATCAAGTTCATGGCATGCACCCATTGAGGGCAGTCTCTTTCTGAATGATTTTCCTGGTGATAGGTACAAAAAGAATCAGATGTTATGTTTCCCATATCAATGTTTAAGTTAGCTAGAGGAGGTTCAATTGCTTTGAACGATCTATTTATTTTAAAGAAAGGCTTATAGGGCCTTTGGCCTTGGATTCCCTCCCCAACGCTTCTTTTTGTGTCTATGATTTCATTGGACAACTTCTTAGCCATGCGTTTTAGGTCTTCTATGTCCCCGCTACCCTTTTCAGGCGCTTGTTCTGCTTGTTTCCCTGGGGGTCTAGTGAGAAATATCCCTCTCCAGGGAGGAGGTTGAGCTTCTTTCTTGACTAATAAGACATGACTTTGTTTACATCATTTCATTTGGAATTAAATCATTTTGGCCTCTTTAAAATTCTCAGCTAGGGTTCGCTTGGAATCCCTCTTTACAAACATGAGATAGAAGCTGGGAGGGCATTAGTGTATACTTCGATTTGCAATTCCCGAGTAGGTTTAGCTTCAGGTTGGAATTTTTTCAAGATAATTGTGAATATTTGATTAAAATCTTTAACCCTTTCTTTCGAACTCATGGTGGCGGTGAATAGTTCAGCCATCAAACCTCCTGTAGTAGTTTCTTCTAGGAATTTATTTAGAAAATCCTTCTGAAACTTCGTCCAGCTAGTTATATATCCTATAGGTAGATTAAAATACCACATGGAAGTTGAGTTTTCAAACATATAGGCGAATAGTCTGCATACTATGTCTTCATGTTAGACGTTCATAAGTTTGATCACTAGTATGAACTTCTTGATATGATCTTCAGGAAATCCTGAGGTTTCGGGGTCAAATTTAGGGAGTAACTTCTCTGGGTGTTGGGGAATATTATGTACTCGACCTGGGATGGCCAAAGCGTCTATAGCCAACCAAGGATGGTTGTTCTAAGGTGGGTTTCCCCCTTCTTCCTGATAGTCATTTTTGTCCTCCATACCTTCGGAATCTGAATTAAATTCTTCTTCTTTCAAAAAATCGTCTGGCTCGGATATGTCGCCATCCGACGTTTCGGGGATTAGATGTAGATGATGTTCGATTTCGATGATTGAGAAATCTATTAGGTCTTCTATTGTGTGCATGAAAACCTAGTCGAGGGTGTCGACCACTGGTCTGCTTACTTGTTTTCTTCGAGGAAGTATCAGAGCTAAGGGTAACACACCGATCTGTCGGGCGTAAGCTCTCGTGATTCTTCTGAATTGATTTAATTGCTCATGAGGAAGAGCGTAAGGTATATCAGGGAACATGCATTCTTCCTTTGGCTGGGGTGAGTTACTCGCTCTGGGAGTTCTCAATGTGTGTGGGATGTCTTGGGAATGACTAGCCATGCATGTGGGATATCTTGAATCTACAAGTTGTATGAAATATTATATGAAATATGTATTCAACCATTCATTTTCAGGCCCTCCTTCTAGTGCCAATTCTGTTGATGGGTCCTAAATCCCTTAGTTCAACAGCAGGAACCAAACCTGCCATCGAGGCCCAATTATTCTCTGCGCATTTAATAGTGGAATGGTTCTCCAGATCTTGCGATCCGGCCAATTAATCGATGAGATTTATGTTTTCTTGTGAAGACGTCTCCTTCAGTTTGGAATTTCTCTTTTTGTATTTTTTCTTAGGTGGGACCAATGTGAGATGTAAGCCAATATAAACCAACTTGGCAAAAAACATGATTAAATTTAACTACTGGAGAAGAGGCTGAGCTTGGGATAACTCGCTACTCAAGCATGCATACGACAATTTTATACCACAAGTCCTAGTACTAATACGTTAACCATGTGAGCATCCAATTACTGTCTGTGGCACTTAGTTATTAGAAAGAAAACACATATGCGATAAGATAATAACAAGCAAAATAATTCACCTGCTCTGATCATTCATCACACAATAACATAACGATTCATCTTCATCATAAAGAAAAGAACTGTAAAACATTACATCAGATAACTTAACAATGGATTCAATGGCTCTTGTCACAACATCTATTCATGAAATGAGATAGGAAATATTTCTTCTCCACGTCCAATCACACATGCATTTGATGAAAATATAACTTGTCTTTGGTCCATAAGGACTTCTTAATT
Organism: Picea sitchensis; assembly: GCA_010110895.2. Classification (NCBI taxonomy): domain Eukaryota; kingdom Viridiplantae; phylum Streptophyta; class Pinopsida; order Pinales; family Pinaceae; genus Picea; species Picea sitchensis. Next base: position 78,421 of record SNQJ01S0066821.1, on the reverse strand, counting down.
AAGTATATCTTCAAAATAATTCTTAACAAACCATAAAAGAGAGTTTCTTGCAACAACCATCGACCTCTAACTAATTGGTCGATGCTCTTATTTATAACATAAAATTCATCTGAAAATAACGGCTAAGTGTATATAAGTGAACAAAATTCCCCACGTGTCGTTCTCTCCTAACAGTTTTCTAATAGTCAACTGAAGGCGTCCCTTTGAAAGGGTGACTTTTCTCACACTTTGACCAACTAACGAACATATCCTCACAGGCCTGGGTGTATGGAAATCGGTGTTGTTCCATCGGGGCTGCGTAAATTTCTCTGATCTCCACCGCATGCGCCCAGTACTTTGCCAGGCTGGTACTTAACTGTTGTAGCACAACCCGAGCTCTGATCGGGTGTTCCATAAATTGTTGCACTTGTCCTAGAGTTGTGTCAGTCATCTTTGTCAGTTCTTCGACCCATAATGAATCCTTCCTGGTGTGCAGTTTGATAATGTCGCACAAGTCGACGAAGTTCTCGAGCATGCCAAATTCAGGGAGTCCAATATCTTTCACCACCCTGTTGATTTTCTGACCCAATTTCTCTTAGATTTCTTAATGGTGTTAATGAGCCAATTTTTTTTAATAGTCGGAGGAATCTTTCCTGCAATCGAAATTAAAATCGTTTAGAGATGGCGTATAGAAAAACACTTGGAAAAATACGTGTGTAAAACGTAAGCATGAAAAATACGAGCTGGTGCGTACCTGTAAATCTTGCTAGACCTGGTTGTTTGATACTTACGTGATTTTGGACGCTTCTCCCAATTTTTTTGTCTCACTCATCTGGATGTTCTGAACTTCTTAGTGCATGATGATCTTGTTTATGAGCTGCTCGAAAGAATTTAAGAGGGGAAGAGACTATCGTGTCATATTGACCAGTTAACTCGGGTTATGAGTGGAAATCAAACGAGATCTTCCACTGAATCCTTGTAATTCATTTCTTCATGGGTTGATGGCAGAGGCGCAGAGGGTAGTGTGCTCTATTAGCAATTTCAAACGACTTCTTTGATCTACGCATGAATTAATAAGTAATGCAAGATTTTGAATTAATTAGCTCTTTAAATGCTTCAGATCCATCGTATCTTAGAGCTAAAACGTCCCATCGCATCGCTTTCTTAGTGGGCAGATCGGGAATCGACGATATCCTTGTGTATGTTACCGTTAGCATCCTCTTGAGAAAACCTTCGACGCTAACTGATTTCATCATAAGGTGTTGATGTGGAAAAAATGGTTCAGGGTGCGATGTGGGTCTCGAGAGCTAGTAACAACTTAGAGAAAAACTAGATCATATGTCTAACCACTCAGGAAATGATAGATGGCAGATGAGGACAGGTGGTTTGATCATGTATCCCAGTCGGAGTCAGGTTTTTTAGAGGGGGCGTGTGTTAACATAAACCTGGGATTTTCGATGCCAAAAGTTATTGGTGGTCGACGATCGAGGATTGGCTTATGACGCTCTCTACGAGCTAACTTTCTAAAACTCGCCGATGTCGAGAATTATTGGGGACCAACTATTGACGATAAACCCATCACGTAGTTTCCTTGTGGGTCATTGTCTTCGAAAAAAACCCCAATCCTGAAAATGCTTTGGAAGTTGGCGATCGGCGATATCATTTCTTTCTTCGTGAACACTTACTGTCTTAGCCTTTTGCCGATGTCGAAGGGATTTGTCATCGACGATCTCCTTGTTGATGTTTGTCATGAAAGAAAAAATCCCTTCTGCCCACACCGAGGAAGATCGAGCCTTGGAAACTTGAGTGTTTTTCTTTCACGCTTAATCCCTTCCGATGCTGAGTTTCTTAAGCGTGTTGGGGAAAAGTTTTGACTGCCAATTCTTTAATTTAGATGTTAGTATTTAATGTTTTGGGTTTTCGCATGCTCAAGCAAACTTTGAAAGAATTAAATGAGGAACAAAAATAAAAACCAAAGGCAACATTTTCATAATGAAGACGAATTCAACAGTGTAAAAGGTCAAGTGGTACCCAAAAAGTAAAAAATGACATAGGATTTTTAGGGTGTGTTGAGTGCTAAACACGACGCGATATATCTTTCGTTCTGTTCCTGAGGGTTAGGGTTTTCAGGGTTCCTACAGACAAGGTTTTTCCCTGTGCTATAGCTCTTTGATATACATATGGGGTTGAACAATAGTACCTAGCCCAATATCTCAGGGCACCAACTAAGAAGGCTCGACCATACCCTTAGCTGTATTACCCTATTACCCATATACTAGAGGGTATCTTCTTGAGTGTTTTTCTTGGTGTTACTATAGTAGTCAGGAAGCCGATTGACTGATCTAGACCTGGTTTCAGGATACCTAGGGGACTCCCTATATACCTGAAGGTATGTGGGAGTGATGGACATGTATAGATTTTGTCTGATGCGGTACTACTCGAAGGAGTACCAAAATGGGTTACATAGGTTTCCAACAAGGTGAAACATTGGTTTAGAGTAACCCCGTGAAAACGTCTATATTTCCTGCACGTAGTCTTCCCCAACCGCATTTTTACTCGTTGACCAACATATCTCTATGCTTTAAAGACACCGACAATACATGTATCTACCCTAAAAAAATATTGCCTATAATTTCTACTGAGGAAAGAGCTTTGATACTACTTGTAAGGTGCTAGATGTATTATAATAAGCAAAAACATAAATATTGCAACAAATACCAAAAGAACAACAAAATAATGAGAATAACAACCCCAAAAATAACACCTTTATTGATGAAAGATATATTCACTTGCCTCTTCGAGGGGGCAACCTCCAGTAGAGTAGATCTCTATTACAACAATTCTCAAGACGAGACTTTCTCATACCTTCTACTCTTATTTATACTAATTTTATCTTCTAAATAACATTCTAGAGGAAGATCTTTCTAGAAGCAAAAGCTTCTATTAATTCTTCTTACATTAGACTTGTTCACATTATTAAATATTCCTTATTAACTAATGTTAGCCTTTATTACATGGAAAATATATTTATCTACCTACGTGAGGGGTTAGGGAGGTTAGGTCCCTAACATAGAATCTTAATTTTTACTTTAAAATCTTCATGTTTATATGCTGAAACTTTATGTTTATATATTTGTTGATTGTTAAGAGTCCATGCCATTGTTTGTTTTCAATCATATTATTATATATCGAGATGCAATTTTGGTTCAATTTCCATTATCATGATGTAGTTATATCATATTATGTTGGTTTTCATCCAATGGCCAATGCATATATAAGGATATAGTTATATTGAATTTGGATGACCGAGATATAATATTCTATATATTGTGTTTGACCAAGAGAGAAAATTATATGTTGAAACATCACTAAAAATGTATATGTCTTGAATGGAAAATGTAACTTCACTGGCGCCCTACTTATCCCCATGTTCGTGTACATTATTGTACTTTAAATATTTGCTAGAGAATTCTTGTAAAGTTTTGCTTCACTTGATCGACAAAAGTAGTTTTATAATTTATGTACACTGAATTAATTCGAAATCGTTTGCAAGGAAACATTTTGGGAAATATACTGACTTAATTTGAAATTGGTTGCACGGTAACATTTTGGAGAGTATATGTAAGCTAAAGTCTATGCACATGTATTTTTTAGAAATAAATGAAGAAATGTAGTTACTGGCATATTGATATAGTGTTAACATATTTTGAAGTAGGAAGATGATTGATAGAGTCAATAGATTTTGAGGTTTGATAGAGTTTGGAACTAAGAATAATCAGTTATATATGTATGCATCTAATTCAAATTTGGTTTTTAGGGATTCCTTAATCTCTAGAACACCTATATATATGCACATATATTTCCAATTCAAAGTATGAAATAAGAAATAAAGAACGAGCTCTTTTTGCATTCTCTTTATTTGATGTGTGTTTTTGGTTTGGTACCAGAGCTTGGTGAGCTTGGTGTGAGAGGATATGAGGAAGAGGTTACCTATGGGAAGAGTGCACAACAATGGTGGAGTGATAAATTTGTTAGTTAATGTGAGGTAATTGTTATTGCAGATAAATTTGTATTATTTATTTTGTTACTTACCATGTGAAATCTATTAGATTCCTATCTAAATGAAACAAATAAATTATATGGATTGAATAATATAAATTGGAAGTTTAAGATGCAAAATTTGTTGGAAGGATACAATGCATGGGAAATTGTGAGTTGAATTGAAGCTAAACCAACCACTTGTGCATGCTTAGTTCAAGATTGGAAGAAAACAAAAACCAAGACAAAGGTTGTTTTGACAATGTGTGTGAAATATATTATTATTCCTCATATAAGAGAATGCAAGACAACAAGTGAGACATGGGAGACATTAAAAGGTTTGTATGAAACAAATAATACAAATAGAGTGATATGTTTGAAGAGAAAACTTCTTTGAATTAAAATGGAAGAAAATGAAAATATTATCGATTATCTATCTAGAATTAAAGATTTAAAATATAAGTTGGGTAATATTGGTGAGGAATTATAAGTAGTGATCTCATTACTGTAACATTAAATGGAATGTTGCATGAATATCAAGTATTTATCACCATTCTTGCAGCCAGAGAGAAAACAACTCCATTTGATGACTTAATAGGGATCCTTATGGAAGAAGAGGAAAGGAGGAAGAGTCTCAACAACCAATTTCAAAATTCAGATCAAGATTTGATGGCTAAAGGAAAGAAGCCATAAAAAGGAAAGCCATGGGTAATGAATAAAGGAGGAAAAATTGACATGAAACTATATCAAGGTGGGGTTTCATCAAAGATAACTACTAGTGTGAAGAAGAATGGTACATGTTGTTGATGTTTTGGTAGCCGCGGGAGGTATTAACCTCCAAGAGTAACTTTTGTATTTAGATTAGAATATTATGGAAGTAAGAGAACCATTAAACATATGTGTGGAAACCCTATAAGAGAAGTTGGCCCAAGGGGAATAATAATAAAGAAATAAGAAACCCATAAAGAGAAGTAGGCCCTGCCAGAAAAAGTCAAAGTAAATTATATTTGCTAGAAAAGACAGGTCGAACTTGTGGGAAAAGTTCACTGGAAGAATAAGTATAAGTAAGGTGACACCTTAGCTCATTTGTACACTCACTCACTTATCCAGTGCACAAGCCTAAAGAGGAACTGTAGTGGCAGCTAGGGTTCAATTTTGGAGAGATGCAATTGTAGTTAGAGAGGGTGCAAGTTTGGAGGAATAGTGTAGCAGTATTTATGGTATCTCTCTTGTGCTTCTCTTGGTGTAAGGTACACTATATTTGTATGGTTATTGTGTTGTTGCTGCAACAATATTGTGGCTAGGGTTTAACTGTTGGTTCTAGTGTGGACTTGTCGAAATCGTTCTATCTAAGAAAAGTTAGTGTGCTCAAGGGTGGCATAATGAATGACTATGGTTAGGTGGCAATGATGGGACATTGTCTATGGTTAAACGAGCATACCAAAATTTTAGCATGGAATCAAAACTGGTTTCCTTCATAACATTCTAACCGTTGGAAGGAAGATCCTCAATTTCCCCCATTTTCAAGCTCATTGAGCACTTACTGAACCCACTAAGAAGGTCACCTAAGTAGGGAACATCTTTTCCTCGAATCAGATCGGTAAATTTTTTAAGTTGATAAATTAGGGTTTCTTCATAAAACCCTAGGTCTACAGTGTCAATTCCTTCGTTCCAGTTGTATTGCAAGTTGCAACACCAATTGAAGTGCCAGTTGCAGCACTAGTTGTAGTACTAGTTGTATTTCCCCTAGTGCATCTCCAGCTATGTTCAGATTGCAAGTTGGAGCACTTTGAAGTTTTTGGATTCGTTGTTGCTTGTTGTTGTTGCCGGATGGTGTCGTTTCCTGCTACTTCTTCCAGAGGTATGTTCTTGTATATCTTGAAACTGTATCATTATCTTAAAGGTATTTGCAGGAGAAGGGATCTTTTGTCCAAGCAAAATTATAGATCTAGAGGCATCTCAGATCCAACACATTCAAATGAACAACACACTCCAGGTTTGATTGTTTTGATATGCATCTAGTTGTTATGGAATGATTGTGATCTTATGAACACCTAGTTGTATTTTGATCTATTGAAGTTATGATTATCATACTATCCTATGTTCAAAGTTAAAGTTATGAGCAGACTCTAGTCAAAGTATTAGATTGATTAAGGTTGAGATTTTTGAGCTTACTCGCATTATACTTCCTAACTCAGATTTCTGTCAAGAAAGTATATTGTCTTAGTATAGGGGACATGTCGGAGAGAATACTTTTCATCTTGAGTAAAGGAGACTCAGAGGGAAAGAAAAAACACTCATCCTTGAAGATACAACTCCAGGTTCCATGTTTGATCGATTGAATTGACAAGTTTCCAATTTTCACATATCAAGTTTGATAATTGCTACATTACAAGTAAACACTATAGTTGTGACAAAAAACCTTGAAAGGTTATATTACTACTAGATACAATGAATACTTGGTATCCTATGAGTATTATTGACATAAATGCTTATTGTAATTGTTTGCAATATGAACTAACATCTCCTCTAGGAGATACTTCTTGTTTTTCTTCCAGGTAGGTCACCCTGGTAATGATATGTTGATTACCATGAAATTTTATTTCTGTTAACATAGATATGTTACTATGAAAATTCTATTTTACTTTTTCTCTTGTTTCTCTTGTCTCAGGTAGGTTATCTTGTAACTTCCATGGAGGCTACCATGGAGGAATGATTGACCACAACACTAGAAGAGTGTTGTTCCTATTTATCATTATTTTATTTTCTATTTTGGCTCTTGCTCTGAGTAGGTCACTAGTGATAGATTTGAGAAGGAGTTATTGTGAAGTTAGTTCTCATTATTATTTTTATTATTATTGTAAGTAAATTATTCCTATCTATTTTTTTCCCTTGTTGTTGGTCTTGTTTTGGGCAGGTCACAGGTGAAAACTCTAAGGGGTGCTATAGTGACGGTTGTAGGAGTAAACGTATTAGATGGTCTTTAGTTTGAGACATGGAGAAAACTATCCAGATAAGAAGTTGTATACACGACTGTATACATCCATGAACCGAAGAGGACGAAGTTAAAACCTTTTGGAAATAAGGTTACTTTTTTGAGATAAAGAGTATCTCATTTGAAGATTGTTTGTAAGGAGAAGAAGGATCCAAAGATGACCAAATAAATCCATCTAGTACACTTGATCACACTTCATATTATTAGGAAGAGTTAGTAGATCCATAAGGCTCTACCCATAATCGTTGCAGTAACTAGGAAGAGACCAACATGGTCTTGTGACACTTTGCAGGATGCAAAGATATATCAAATTGATGAGACATATCATGAGGAACAGATGGATCCGCCAGTGGTGAGGCAATCAGCCCCACCAATTACCATCTCAGAAGGAGCTAGAGTTCAGAGGGATTCATCCCTCACGATCTAGTATGGAGGAGCACCCTCCCTATTACCATTCATAAGATATATCAGAGGAAATAATCACATATAGAGGGAGAATGGAGACTCAGAGTGATCTTGATCTCAGAGAGATTCAATGGCTTAGATACTTTCATTCATAAAGCATTCCTCCTTGGATTCATATGGGAGAGAGAGATGAATTCCAGGACTGAAAAACATGTGCCATGAGTTGACGAGGATAGATCATAGCTTCAGAGACTTCTAGGAGATGTGAGATCTCCTGGGAGGATTCCCTTACTTCAGTAGACTTTGCTACAGTGACAGAGGAGGAAGCAAGTTAGAAGGATTGGGATATGGATCTTTACCTTGGTTTCGAGACCAGAAGGGAAGTCAATAGTGACTTCCAAGTTGATCCAAAAGATCAAGCATGTTGCAAATAACAACATAGAGATGTACAAATCCTGATTTGTGTTCAGAGGATTCTCCCAGCAAGAGGGAGAAGATTACGACGAGACACTTTCTCCAGTAATCAGAAGAAGTGTACATAGAGAAACCATAAGATACATGAGAAGGAGTATCATGTCTGCAGGTTGAAGAAATATTTGTATGACCCTAAGCCGAAACCCATGGCATTTTATGCCAGATCAAACAGTTTCCCGATGAGCTTGGGATTTACCAAGAGTAAAGAAAAATCCAACCTTTACTACAAGGTTTTGGATGGTGGACCAATGATATTACTATTATATGTGGATGACCCGTTTCTAACAAAGAATGAGAAGTTCATCATTGAGTGCAAGAGGAAGCTTGCTGCAGAATTCAAGATGATAGACCTAGGTGTAATGCATTATTTCTTGGTTCTAGAAGTGTGGCAGATACATGATGATATTTTCCTATGCCAAGGAAAATATGTTGTAGATATTTTGAAGAAACTCAGAATGATGGATTGTAAAATCCATTCCTACACCGATGGTGACAAATCTGAAGTTATTGAGTGATGCATATTCAGAGACAGTGGATGCCACCATGTGTAGACAAATAATTGGTTCGTTGATGTACTTAATGAACA
>SNQJ01S0066821.1:56128-69934 GCA_010110895.2 Picea sitchensis | reverse complement strand
TGCTTTCAGTTGATTATAATATACGTGGAAAATGACATTTGATTTCCATTGCTTGCTCATGTCATTTGAGTACCACAAGGTACTAAACTTCTCAGCTAGTGGCTCAAAAGGGTCAAGGTCCGGGAAAGTTGTGCCTTTTGGTAGCTCCCATGCAACAAAGGCGATTAGTGTCAGGAGCCAGCTAAAATGGAATTCATTCCCCTGATCCTGAGCTTCTCTGTAGTCAATCTCCAGTTGATTCACCAGGTACTTCACCTAGTTCATCTCTAGTCCCTCTGCGCACTTTCCTGCAAGGTCAACTACAAATCTTGATACTTGTGTTGGTCGATTCTTACATACCATCTTCCCTGCGATTAGTTGGCATGTGAGGCGCACTGCACCACTTTCAATAGAAGCTACCTTGTAGCCTCTTGTGCCTTTCTCAACATCACCATATGCCTCTTTTATCTTCTGCGCAAGAGCGTGGTCTGCAGTTTTTCTAGGATAATACTCATGGGGATTAGGGCCCTGCATGTTAAGTCCAATGATCCTATTGATCAGTGTCAGATCAACATTTATGCAGCGTTCTAACCACAGGTATTCTTCGTGGTAACTTGCTAGCAGTAATTTTACACAAGCATTCACCTCCTGGTGTCTGCCAAAGTGCAGCATTTTCATAACGTTTAGCAGAGTAGACTGTGCGAGGTTCATTGTCCATTGTTGCGGGACGAGCTTCAAATTCTTGCCCTTAGTTCGCGTCAAGTACTTATACGAGGCAAGCGTGCTATAAAATTTATAGTCCCCCAAGTTGAAGTCGCAAAACTTCAACGCTGTAACCTTTTCTTGATCTGCGCAGTAGGTGCGTTCTCCCTTCGGTAAATATGCAATTACTAGGGTATATTCAAAATCTCTAGGGACACTGTCCTTGTTAATCTCACCGCTCAGAGGGGGTATCTAAGCTGGTAGAATGGATGGCACTAACTTTGCGTTGGCTATGTCATCCTTATTCTTAGTCCTCCTCTCCGTGTCGGCTTGAGATGTTCCAGCTCGAGCAGTCGATGGGAGGCTTGCACTCCTCTCGTCGATGAGGCTTGGACTCCTGTGGACATTCTTCTTTTCGATATGACTCTCTCAGTCATTAAATTGAGAAGGAATTATGTGATGGATTCCTCAAGCGCGGTGAGCCCGTCGGACATACGCACTCGGGAAAGATAAGCGGGGTCACAATGATCTCAAAACACTGCACTAGGGTGAATGATCTACTTGCAATGATCACTGTATACAATTACGAGTTCTGCGGGCTTCAAGTTTTTAGTTGGCAAAAGTGTTCTTCGTGCATGGAGCGACGAGCTAAATAGAAAATTCATTAATGGTCTGGTTGCAATGGGTATGAATCTTCTGTGAACTTTGATCCATCTGTTATCGCGTGGTCCAATGGTCTGGTGGTGATCCTTTAATTCTTTTTTGTCCATTCGAGGCAGAAGTCGAATGGCTATATCAGTCCAACGACTATATTGTTGTGCCATAGCGAAGTGCTAGATGTCGCTGTTCTGATATCTCGGTGAAGCTCAATTCTTGCGATTTTTCCTTCTACGAGGTTTCCTCCGGAACCTTCTATAACTTTTCGATCTTGGCTCTCTTCTTACTTAGCTTCCTATCCTTCTTCCCAGTGAGCTTCGTCTCGATCATCCTTTTTCCATTCTGAGTCTTATCTTCTCTCGAAATAGTCACTTCACGCTGCTGAGGTTCTTTCTTCAGATCCAAGGGTAATACTCCTTCATCATATGGATTAGGTATTTTGGTCTTCTATGGTTCCTCTAACGCTCTTATAGCTTCGAAAACCAGGTCCCTGGTGTTCAACAACCGAGCTCTGTTCTCTTGTTCTTCCATCAAGTAGGCGATCCTTCTAGTCATAAATTCCGTGAGTTCTTGCTTCTTCTGTTCTAGGGCTTCCTTTTCTTCTTTTCTATGGATTTGGTCTTTTTCAATCCAGATCTTGCCTAACAAAGCTGGAAATGGGGCACGGTCCTCAATAAATCTAATGACTTCGAACTCTTCCTCTACCAAAGCTCCATGGGTACTCATAGCTATCTGGGTAATTCTGCCACATAGGGTTACCATTTTTCCTTTAAACAACCCTATTCTTCGTAGTGAAGGAACCATAGTAGGCCCTCTTAGGGTTTGCCAAGTACTTTCTGTCATAATGTTCATCTGTGTTCCCTCATCTAGAGCACAGTCGATGTCGAAGTCTCCTATTCTTACTTCAATTTTCTCCTTTTCTTTGAAGATCTTTGACAAACTGGCATCTTTATGTTCATCCAGGGTTTCTTTTATTTTTAGTAACATAATCTCTGATTCTTTCTGGGGTTCTTCTATAATCTTAGTCTCTTGACCTTGCTCCATATTCAACTTTTCAAGTCTAGTAATCATTCTAGGGCAATCCAATACTTCATGGTCCATAGCCTTACAACAGAGGCAACTAGGGTTTCTCTCAGGGCATTCTTTAGCAAGATGTTCTGGTCTTCTGCAACTGTAACAAAGAGTTAATCCTCTCTTTCTCTTCCATGATCCCCAACTTTTCTTGTACTGTGCGCTAGGATCATGATGGCTAGCCTACAAAAATTTCTTCCTAGGATCCTGCATCCATTGGTTAGTCCAAAAATTCTTTCTATGCATAGGTATAACATATCTTTCATTATTCTTATCAGATCTATTCATATCAAATGTTCTTCCATCTAAAAATTCCCTAGTTTTCAAGCTAGGACAAAATCTATCAAGCATACCTAAATCCATACTTTAGAAACAAAAATTTTCACTTCTTTTACTTCTATAGATTACAAAGTTTCTAGATCTAAGAACTTTTAACTATTCTTACCTTTATCAAAGCACAGCGCTTATAGCTCTTACCTCTTTCTGTAGATCTGACTTAGAAACTTCCACTTTAACCTTTCTTAGAGCACAAAGCGTTCAGATCTATCCGTCCTTATTTAACACAGAGATTTTCGGATCAAGTGGATCACTGCGCACTAGGGCAGAGGTCCATGCACAGAGCTTTTACAATTTCAGGACAGGCTTTCTGCACAAAGCTTCTTCTTCCTCAGTTCCCATCAATCATAGTTTCAAGTCCCGACAACGAAACCATTTTTTGGCACAGGGGCAGACCCAGGGTTCAATGCTTCAACAACGCACCAACAAAACCCTAACTACCGACCCTTTCGGCAACACCTGTGAAGTAGATGAAGTCTCACCCGAGGTAGAGGCATGGGTGGTTGCAAGACTTAGGTGTCTGCAACCTTAGTTGGGACACAGATCTGTGATTATAACACTTAGCAAACACTTTAATATAGATCATTCATCAGTATTTAACCCTCATGGCACTTCGCAGATGGCGCATAGCACCACAACATTCACTTAGATCTAGATTAAGTTAGCACTTAGCAATAAAAAAATAGGTCTAGCACTCAGCACTTTCATATATGTCAGATCTACACCCATACATCTAAGAAGCACAAAGCAAAGTATATATATCTAAGTATATCATAGCAAAGCACATAGCATAATCATATCAAAGCACAACACATGGGAAGAGACAAACACATTAGGTCGAGGCACCGAGCACAACACATGGGTTTACCGTGGTTCACTCCCACCCTGGGACTACGTCCACAAAGTCTTCTTCTTCTTTATTAGCTTTGGTCAGTCTAATTACATCACAGAGCTCAAACTTGTACTCTGCATAGGACATGAGATCTATGCGCATCTCGTCAGATCCTCCTTCCCCGAGTAGATCTAGCACAGAGCCTTCTTACAATCTGTGCACTCAACACTTATAGCACTCACACTCAGCTCTGCAAGTCGGTCACACAGTATACACAAAGCCTTTTCTAGCACTTAGCTTATCGACCTCTCTTACATTGCCTAGCTACTTATTTATACTTTACAAAATAGGCCTAAACATGGGTAAACCCATGGGCCGGCATCCCATACCCATTACATTATCCCCCAAAACCCAAAAAGGACCCAAGAAAGGGGTCTAGCTTCCACGATCTCCTCTTCGTGTTGCACTCCATCTTTGACAAGTTGTCGAAGTTCCAAAAACGATCAAATATGACCAAGTGTTTCCTCAAACTTGGTCAAGGGCCAACAATTGTCTATGGTTAAACGACCATACCAAAATTTTAACACATGTAACTATTGTAGTAAGTTTGGACACTATGCCTATGAATGTAGGAAAAATAAGTTTAATGAGTCCAAATATAGAAAACAAGAAGGGGAACTTTGTTGATAGAGAAGTAGAGGTAAGTGATGACTTCAAAAATCTAAAGTTATTTATTTCAGATGTATCCCTATCAACTAAAATGATTGTAATGCATGGTTCATAGATAAAAGAACATATATTTATATTACTTGTAATAGAGATTGGTTTAAAACCTATTATGAGAAACCTAATGGTGCTAAAATCTATCTAGGTGATATAGATTTCATGAAATAAAAGGATATGGTGATGTATCTATAAATTTTCCAAATGGTCATGTGAAACAAATAAAAAAATGTAATGTATGTACCAAGGATTAAGAAAAATCTGATCTCACTTTCAACAATCACATACCAATGTTTCAAAGTTGAATTTGTAAAGTCAAGTTGCCAAGTGAAGGATATGCAAAATCACTACAAAGTTATAGAAGAAAGAATCCCAAAAGAATCACAGTGGGAGACCTATACAAATTTGATGTTAGTGTTGAGAGTCATCAAGCTTTTTTTTATCTAGGAGTGTATCTACATAAGAACTTTGACACTTAAGGTATGAACATTTAAATATCAAAGATCTAATTTTACTTTTAATTTTATGAATGAGCATGTTGAATGTGATAGTTGTGCATTAAGAAAACAACATAGAAACGAGTTTTCAATGAGGATAGATAAATGGAAAAAATATTTTTTTGAATTAATGCATACAAATGTGTGTGATCCAATGGAAACTAAATCACTTAGAGGAACTTTTTATTTTTTTATATTCATTAATGTTTTGAATATTTTAAAAAGTTTAGAAATTTAATTAAAAAACATATATAGCTAAACATATCAATATACTTAGATCAAGGGGAAAATGCACTTCAAGAAAATTCTTAAAATATTGCAATACAATGAAATTCAAAAAACAAAGCAAAGTTCCACATACCCCTCAACAAAATACTGTGGCTGAAAGGAAGAACAGAGTAGAGTGTGCCAAAAGCATACTCAAAGATAAGAATCTCTTTAATTTTTTTTTGGATGAAACTATAAATATAAACCAAATTCCAACCTAAGTAAATATGATTAATTAGTAAGCTGCGGATCTCTAGTGAGCTATAGAAGCTTGAAACCATACTCGATATACTTTACACTTGGTCTGCAATAATCGGATCTACTGCAATAAAATTTGATTTCTCTGCTTCCATTTTCTAAAATGTTATAATCAGTGCATTCAGCTCTACCTGTTTGATCTGAGAAAGTTCTTTGGTAGATGCAGGTCTTGAATTTCTGTAAATGAAGTACACAGAAAGCTGGATCATTCCCAGAATAGAACCAATACCACTGGAAAGCTGGATCATTCCCAGAATAGAACCAATACCACTGGGCACCTGCAAAGTGAAAATGAAAGAAATTAAAAAGATAATAATTGTTATAAAAAAAATATTTTTTTTTTTTGTAAAGGAGATATATCGATGAAGAGATCTCGAGTGACTCTAGCGTATGCAACCCATGCTAGTGCATTTAGGAAGTTGAATAGAGAGAAGGAATGGCATGCATTCCACTCTTTTTAGTTATAATCACAACTTTCTGAAAACATACATACAGAAAACGCAGCAGGCATTTTCAGCAGGAGAGGTTAGCTATTAGGTAGATGTACTATATTTTAATCTTTGAAAAAGATATGCAATTCCAAAAATTTAATCTAATTTTAAGTTAAAATCATTCTAAACTGATATAATATACACGTATAATATGTTGGAAGAAGAATTAAACATACCAAAACAGATAATGACGAAGCATAGATAATGGTGAAGCATACCTAATGGAAAAAATCACACCCACCCCGCTTACTGTCGTACACTGTAAGTATGCAGCAAACAAATTGTAATTGCTGTTTACACCACATAAATGTTATTATCAAATTTAATAGTCTAAATATTCTACGACAAATTTGAGTGATTATTTATGTAGAATCCAAATACCTTAAAGTTTTTCAATATGCTGAATCCATTTCTACATTCAAAAATAAATTTTAAATAACAACAAATAATAATTTCTTACAGATTTATTTAGACAAAAAAAATTATTTAGTAAAACAAATAAACAACCAACCAAACCACATTTCAACCTCATTATCATCACCTAGAAGAGTATTAACATAGCTGGCATGGAAAAGTATTAACATAGTTACCTTCTTCTTTTGGGAAACAAAGTGAGAAAGGACATAATATAAAATGTTTCGAGAACAAAGCCCGCACCATTGATTGTGAGGATCATAGTTATGGGTTTATCGAATGGACTTCCATAGAGTAGCTCAAGAGCACAGTTAAATAGTGTGAATACATACGGATACCCCGAATATTACTGCCTAGACTTTTGCTTATATATTGCCCGAAATGTTACCCTGCAAACAGTTTTTAATTAGTTCAGTACACATCTTATAAAACTTATTTCATTGATCAACTGAATCAAAAACTCTGCAGGAACTCTCTAACAAATGAACATTTAAGAAAGGAAAATAAGGTAGAATGCTGTATACGTACATGGGAGACAAGTAGAACGTCAGTGAAGATACATTTATCTATTTTCAATAATGTTTCTAACATTTAATTTGTTCTCATCCAAACACAATATATAAAATATTTGCTCTCAGTCATCCAAATTCAATTCAAACAACATCCCAATTCAATTCAAATGAGTACGCTTTCCCCAACATGATGACAATGGACATGCAATAAGCACCAGCGATGTTACTATAAATGCGGTATAGTTTGGAAGTGTCACGAAACACAGGAGTCAAAGAAGGCAGATTGACAAACTGGCTGTACAATACAACTAGAACCCGGTATATGCATTGGCAATTGCACCAAAAGTCATAGAATAACTAATATTAGTAATAGTTATTATTTAAGGCAACAGAATAACTAATAGTTAATAACTAATAGTAATAACTATTATTTAAGGAAAAAACAATCTAACAATTCTTATTTGAATAGAGTAGTTTAAACGTTCTATTTTTTGGTTGTTTTTATGTGATTTTTTTAGTTTGATTTTATTAAAAATCTAGTGATGAATAGTTGGATTTGAAGATTTGAGTGACTAAGTTTATATAATGAAAGTGCTCTAAGGTTTTTCAGCATGCTAAATTTATTTATACATTCAATAAGACAATTTAAACAACAAAAAATATATAGAAATTTTATTGTTAAACAAAAGGATGTCATGAGTGTTGTTTGTTGTTGTAGCTGGGTCAAATATGCATGTGCAGCAGCTTTACACGTCACAATTATTGGATCCCAGCTGATCAAGCTAAATATTGTAGCGCTCGGTCAAGTTGTGATATACTTTTATCAGTATGTTTAGCAGATTTACGAAAAGGCGGTTGTCGCTAGCCTTAAACGAATCGGGTATGGGTCCAGATGGAAGGAAATCCAGAATCTTGAGTTGGGTGACCACCAAAGCAGATCGATTGGCTAGATTTGACACCAAGTACAGTAACTGTACAAGTACAGATTCCTAGTATCGGTAGCCTTACACGAATCGGGTGGTGGGGATTCACATGGAAGTAAATATAGGAGTGGGCAAATTCTGGATCAATCTTCTTTCTCAGAGTTATTTTTTGGCAAGTTTTTTGGTGGTTTGGTGTTAAATTTTCGGTCAATCTAAAGTTAGACCAAATTTAGATCCATTTTTTACCAACAGATTTGTTTGCTCCCGATTTAGCTTACTCCGATTTAGCTTACTCCAATCCGGAATATTGGGTTGGGTGATTGACTCGATTTGATACCAAGTACATAAGTGTACAAGTACAGATTCCTAGTGCGCCCAGTTATCATATTGTTGAAAATGTATGTCGAAACAAAACGAGGGAATGAGTAATTTTACGGATGGTGAAGATGCTGTGGACAGTGGGAGTCGTCCAAACATGAGCTCCGAAATCTAATTAGATCAGGGTTTTGCAGGCAAACTAGATAAAATCGGGTGACCCATTTCGGTCTACTTTTTCAACTCTTGCCATAATTCCTACTACCTAAAAGGTGGCCAACTTGTGACTTGACGTAGTACGTATCAACTCTTGCCGGAGATTTATTCATGTGTCATCTCAACTTATATGAAACTCCAGATCATCGCTTAATCTATTAGTGTCATTTCAGCTATATCACTCTTTCAAAAATTGTATTCTGAGACTTTGTAATTAAAATATCATCTAAGATTTTGTGACATTGTATACGCCATTGTTTTTCCCATACACGTTGAAGTTGCACTATTTTATGTCATGTCTAACGGATCAAAGTTTTGTATCAGTTCTTCTTTCAAAGCAAATTCAGGCTTCATTGCCTTCAACCTGAGCTCAATAGGGTATAAGTGCAAAAACTGCCATAGTGCAACACTGCCACATGGCTAGCAATGAATGTAGAGAGATATGTCTTATTGGGTAACATCCACATCCACAAAATTTCAAAGGCTTCAAAATCGTCGTTGGAAGAATTTAATTTCTACTTACCACTGGCTCTTCCACGGCTTTCCAAATAATTTCATCACAGACTTAACCACCACGGCCTTCCAAATAATTTCATCATAGACTTAACCACCGACATTCCATAGGATTCAAGAATTCCTTTCATAATCTCTATGAAAATGAGGCGATGTAACCATTTTCATCAATCGAGCAATAAAATCATTCTGTGTATTTTCTTGTGTTCCTTTGCCCCACATCATCGTGGTATCAGAGCTAGGCGAATCGAGGCGGATTGAGACAGTTTGATGTCCGCTGTCACGATCTGCGTTGAGGAGTGAACAATTTGTTGTCCGTTGTCTCTCTGTGTGTGCTGAGCAGAAAATCGATCTGCGTTAAGGTGTGAAAGATTTGTTATCTGCTGTCTCTTTGTGTGTGCTGAGCAGAAAATTCATCTGCGTTGAGGTGTGAAATGAGCAAAAACTACTATGCAGACTGAGATTTAGACAGATATGAGTTGGGAGTGTTAGCTTTTTAGTTTGGGAAATATTCAGCATGTTTTGTCTTGAATGCATATGTTACTTTAATGTTTACACTACCATACATTTAACTTTGTAATAGTTTTTATAAAGTTGTTTTAAGTGGTTTTTTTATTAAAGTGATTTTTAATAAAGTGTACCTTCTATTTTTAAAGTGACTTTATTGTCATAAAACACTTATGTAATAAAGTGAAAATCAATTTAATTTAAATGAGACATTTTGAAGGAAATGGATCATGACCCTTGATCTTGAAAAATGCAAGATCTAATATTGCCCTTTGGATCTAGGGTTGGGGAAGGTGAAAAGACACTTTGGGGAAAAATGTCATTTTCAGATTATAAAAGAATGCATTGGGTAGTGTGCAAGTCACACCGAGAAGATGAGAAGAGTTGAGTTAGAAAGATTTTCTGAGTAAGCTTGAAAGATGAAAGTGAGCACCAAAGAGGGCATTTTTTCCAAGGAAGGAGGGCACAAATCCCAATTTTTTTTTTTTATGTTTTTGGGATGAAATATCTTTTCGCTGTGGGAGGCCGTACTGTACGGATCTATACAGTCTGTGTGATTTTGTATAGTCCGTACAACAGTACGGATTTGGGTACGGATTTGGCATGGTTTTCGAGGCAGATTTCATAATTTTTGTGGTTGTTTATGGGCCGTACGGAACAGTCCGTACAACTGATTGTGGGCACGAAAAATGAGGTATGAAGGA
Organism: Picea sitchensis; assembly: GCA_010110895.2. Classification (NCBI taxonomy): domain Eukaryota; kingdom Viridiplantae; phylum Streptophyta; class Pinopsida; order Pinales; family Pinaceae; genus Picea; species Picea sitchensis. The sequence continues at coordinate 60,017 of SNQJ01S0066821.1, read as the reverse complement.
GGTTGTACAATAGTACGGTTTTGGCATGGAAAATAAGGCAGATTTCGGTGGGACAGGTTTGGTGCTATGAAGTATTTTCCTTAGCTGGAAATGTTATTTTGCTGCTGATATGTACTTTCCTGAAGCTGAGTAATAGATCTCTCTCTCTCTCTCTCTCTCTCTCTCTCTTGTTGGGTTTCCCCACATTGGGGTTTTCCCTGGCATTTGCCTAAATTTCTGTGTGTTATGGGTTGTTGTCCACCGTGTTATTTTCCGCTGCTATTTTTCTTAGCAATGTGTATTTCTGCTTATGGAAATTTCTGAATGCGAGTTTATGCATTTCTGAAATTTATGAAGACACTTATCTCTAGATTGTTAAGTGTTTGACAAAATATTAGCTTGCTGAATTTTTGTCATTAAAAATCTACAGGGAGTCCCTGTTGCTGGAGGTCTGCATACCTGGGAGCGTCTTCACTTATCGACAGATTTTATTAAAAATTTCTATCACATTTTCACTTAACTAAATGTTTCTCATTAATCCACTTGTTCAGAATGGAGTAATTTGACATATTTGTTGATAGTTTGGATTTAAATCAAAATAATTTAAATCTTTTAGCATACATTTTTGGAGGGTTCCTATGATATATGGCCATGTGCATACATATATATATATATATATATATATATATATATATATATATATAAAGTTGACTTTCTTATTGCATAGTGTTGAAGTCCGCAAGATTGTTAGGCACAGTGGTGAAGTGTGTTGAAGGTTTTTTGTTTGGAAGTACTCCAAGACATTTATGGGAACACTGAGAAGGAAGAAATTCCAAAAAGATTTGTAAAGAGCACTCACCCTCTTTTACCATAATCTCTTTCTATTTTTGCCTATTTTTGTTGAAAGTTTTTTTGGAGGCTTGATTTTTTTTAAAAGAATGGCATCAGAAATGTATCAGTAATTTATGATTCCAACATTTTCTGGGAAAAATTCTGATAATTGGGCATTTAGAATGAAATTAACATTTGATTCATATGAGCTATCAGATATAGTAATGAATGACTATACTGAACCACAAGATGAGTCTATTTTGAGTGTTGATGAAAAGAAAAAGCTTGATGAAAATAGGAAAAAGAATAAATGGGCTTTGCGGATAATTGGACAAGCATTGGACGATTCGTTTGTTGGAAGAATTAAACCAGCGACTGTAGCCAAGCAAGCATGGGACATTCTAGAGACAACATATCAAGGAACTAGTGTTGACTTTCTTATTGCATAGTGTTGAAGTCTGTAATATTGTTAGGCACTGTGGTGAAGTGTGTTGATGGTTTTTTGTTTGGAAGCACTCCAAGACATTTATGGGAGCAGTGAGAAGGAAGAAATTCCAAAAATATTTGTAAAGAGCACTCACCCTCTTTTACCATAATCTCTTTCTATTTTTGCCTATTTTTGCTGAAAGTTTTTTTGGAGGCTTGATTTTTTTTAAAAGAATGGCATCAGAAATGTATCAGCAATTTATGATTCCATCATTTTCTGGGAAAAATTATGATAATTGGGCATTTAGAATGAAATTAACATTTGATTCATATGAGCTATCAGATATAGTAATGAATGACTATACTGAACCACAAGATGAGTCTATTTTGAGTGTTGATGAAAATAAAAAGCCTGATGAAAATAGGAAAAAGAATAAAAGGGCTTTGCGGATAATTGGACAAGCGTTGGATGATTCGGTTGTTGGAAGAATTAAACCAACGACTATAGCCAAGCAAGCATGGGACATTTTAGAGACAACATATCAAGGCACTAGCAAGGTAAAAATTGCCAAACTCCAAGCACTTAGAAAGGAATTTGAAAACTTTCAAATGAAAGATTCAGATTCAATAGAACAGTTTACATATCGTGTTACTGATCTAAAAATGAAGAAGACTTGTATTTCTTGAAAATATTTGCAAGTTAAATTTATGTGTTAAAAGCAAATGGATCAACTTTGCAACACAACTTTAATAGGATTTACTCATTCAAGATGCATATAAAAAACAACATAATCAATGAACAAAAAACACATAACACAACAAATGATAAAGGAGTTCACCCCTCTCTTGGGCTACATCTCCTGGTCCAGCTTCCGATGGATCATTTGTATTATTTGATCAAAGTGCTCAAAAATGTGCTTTACAATGCTCAAAATTCCAAATAGACTGCTCCAATGGCTTTAGAACGTCCAAAAAGCCCTAACTGGACTTTTTCGGTACCTCGTTTGGCCAAAAAATGAAGTAGATAGGCTTCCTGGAAGTCTCCCCTTCAAGCTTGTTGTCTCTACATCTACAAAATGCACCTCTCTTGGCTCAACCTAGCCCACACACAATTTAAAGCGTAAAAACTTGGCACCGAACGCAACCGCACAACCGGTCCAAACTGTCGAACAGTTACATGCCTGCCCTAACTACCAAGGCCCGTGGGCACATGGTTGTCACATGATCGCGCGCTATACAACAGGGCTTAGGTTTTAAAAACCGTTTGATAACCGTAATGTTAAACCTACGCACATATATATGTTGGTCACACGGCATACCAAACCGCACATTATTCAAACGGCTATAACATAGTTACGGTGGGTCTAATTGTCGTAGCTCCGGTCGCATACAATATAACATATAACCATAGGCCGGGGCTTAGCCCCAGCCCGGTCCACGCCCCCACATACATTTACACAATGTTAAATACAATGCAATACATATATATAACAAGGAACATGTGTGGGCGCACCGGTTGGATGGCCTTTCCCAAAGCTTTACCCTGCCCCGGAGGTCACGGTGTCGACTCCTGCTGAGTGCAAAGGTTTTAACCAACAAACAAGTGACACATGGTGGCCTTTGATTGGGCCACATGTCGCCATACTATTCGCTGCCAACAAACCACGTCACATGCCAACTGCCCAATAACTGTCTACCATGTCAACGTATGACCTGCCATGTCATCGTCCATACGGACTGTACAGTCAACATCCCTTTTTTGCCTATTTGCCATTTTGAACAGAACATGATATCTCTCACTCCCGACGTTTGTTTGAACCCAAAAAAGTTGTGTTGGGTTCACAACGATGAGGCCTACGCTCTTGTTCGATTTGAAGCGATTCCAAGCACTTTGAATTTTTGAGCAAAATTTGATCACCTAATCACACCTCCCCATTGGAAAGCTTTTGGACCTCCAAAAGACTATTTTCAGTCTATTTGAAGATAAGGGTATAGTTCTCTCACTCTTCCAACCTCAATCCACTTGGCTTTTCTTGGATTTGTACCTTTAAGACCAACTCGAAGATACTCCACATTTCCTCGTTTTGAAGTTCACATTCTCCTGCCAAGGATGGTGTCTTCATGCAGTTCTGTAAGATATTCTGGGGAAAAATATCTATAGAAGGAATCTGAATATGCTCTCCTTGATCATCAATCAATGGAGGCTCATACAATTTCAAATTCTCAACATTAACAATTGCATATATTTGCATATAAGGAGGTAAATCTAAACAAAAGGCATTGTTACCAATCTTGTCGATAATCTTGAAAGGACCATATCGAATCGGTCTCAATTTTTTACCTTCTCCTTTAAGTCTCTCCTTACTTATGTAAAGCCAAACTTCATCTCCAACTTGGAAACTGTGATCAACACGATGCTTGTCATGTCTCGTCTTGTACTTGGCTTGACTCTTTTCCAACTTCTCTTGCACCATTTGATGTATCGACTGAATTTGTTCAATGAAAATTTATGCCCTATCAATGTCATATTGACCATCGATAGCAATATCCTTCCCAAAGATAAAATCTAAAGGAGATTTGGGCAAATAGCCAAAACATGCTTCAAATGGCGACGTTTGAGTTGAAGAGTGCTTAGCTCGATTGTACGCATGCT
>SNQJ01S0066821.1:38625-54462 GCA_010110895.2 Picea sitchensis | reverse complement strand
TTAGTTACTAATGTCTCTAGGTTATTAATGAATTAATTAATAAGTTGTCAATTTGAAGTTATATTATATGAATATAAATATCATCAATAAGATAATAATTAGTTCCCATCTTTAAATATTAAATTAAGTTAAATAATTAGTTCACATCTAATACTGTTTTATTTCTATATTAGAATTTATTATCCAAAATGAATTATTCATTGTGATTTTTCCTTTAGTCAAAGGGTCACTACAATTGGAAAATACCACCAAAGTTGGAGACAGGTTCCGTTTTGAGGAGTTTACAATGATAAGAGTCTATGGTTTGGAAGAGAAGCCATATCAAAAGTGAGTGTTGAATTTGGTAGACAAGCCATATCAAGAGACTCAAAAAAGTGAAATTCATTTAGTTATTGACTAAAAAGCCAAGCATATTAAATTAAATATTGATTAGATGAATTTCAAGGAAAAACCAAATCTACACAAGTAGGTGCAAAGACTAAAAATTCAGCCATGAATCAATCAACTTAGAGATAAATAAGGGATAGACGACATAGAAAATTCTTATCCTTCACTCATCATCCATGCACAGAAAAGTAGGGCATTTGAATCTATAGGTCTTTAAACACCGAAGTGACGACCATCGATTCGGCTCCTGGCTGACTGCTCAGGCACAGACTAATGTCTAAAGGGATAAGTGACAAAATATAAAACCACAATATTTTCAAGGGGAAATAATGGTTGAGATAAGTCTATAAAACCTCATTATATAATTAGAATCAAAGAGTTTCAAAACCACTAGAGACAAATAATGTGGTTGACCAAGAAACATTTCCATGGTTTAATCCTTGTGGTGTACCACGTGACCAATACACTTGTTTAGTTGCCAAACAGGATATCCAACAAGCAAAGTTAAGCTAATATTGATCAACCAAATGATCTAAATAATTATGTGGGTGAATGGACAAGTATGATCAACAATGTTTCTAATGATCAAACAAATGAATGAATCATTGATCCTACCATCATTCATAGGGAATTATCACCCAATACATTTCAAGAGTAAGTCAAGAGGAGAATTTGTGAGAAAGACTAGGTTACTTACGAATGTAGGGGTAAACAATTTCAAAAATAAGCCAAAAGTAATCTAACTCAAAGTAACCTAATTTAAAGTCTAACCAATCCAAATCCCTGTAATCAAAATCAAATAAATCCAAGTATGTGACCACATGGAACTCCTAAAGGAACCCAACCAACTCAAGTTATGAAGAAAAAGTGGTTACTTTAAAAAACAAAATTATGAATTGTTTTTTCATAATTGTATGTTGGATTCTAAGGCATCACAAAATGTTATGCCAAGAAAATTTATGAAAATATTAGGAATTGAAACCACCAAACCTTATAGTAAACAACTTAACGGTTTCATTCCTTGGCCCTGAGATCCTTGAAGAAGAAACCAATGTGAAAAGTAATTTGTTTTAAGAAATTCTATCATTTAAATATTAAATTGACATCTTAATGAGAACATATGCATTAAATTTTAAGAGGAAAACTAGCATTCCATTATTAGTGATTTTTTTTATTTATATAATTTTCTAATGAATTAAGGTTATATATTTTGGAAGCTTTAATTCAATTTTCTAAGTTTCGACATTTTACAGCATAAAGTAATGTGTTGTGCATGTACCCAATAATTCTTCCTAGTAATGAGATTGTCTTTTTTATAGATTTCTATTATAATTGACTTGTGATGAGAGGAAAGCATTAGGTTACATCAACCCTTAAATTTTTTCCTTTCAAGAAAATATAATATAGTTTATTCATAATCTAATTAGTTAACCTCTATGGGGGTGAACTTCTTCAGTCTAGGTACATTCTTGCATAATTGATTTTATATCTTAGTGTTGGACAAAGATTTTCTTATGTAGCATGAGTTATTACTCCTTGGGGGTGGTTATATTTGGTAGTGAGTCGAGGTACCTTCATTTGGGGACAAGTTTGATATGATGGGAAAGCACTTCATTTTTGGTTGTCACTACCTTCCATTTGGGGACTTGTTAATGCTGTTAGGAGGGTCAGAACAAAAGGGTGATACCTACAGGCCCATCTCTTGCTTTGGGGGCGCTGTTGTTTATGATTTTTTTGGCCTATATTACCACTTACAGAGTTGGTATCACCTGTTGATAATTGTTTCACACTACATTCATCTACATGAAGGCTTATTTGGAGTAGTTTTGCAGAGACAACATATACAGAGAACATAGATCAGATTCCTCTTCTAGTATTTTGTATTTTTCTGTGATTCCATATTACAGGGCCATATTCGCCCTTGTCCATGTACAGGTACATGCTTGAATTTGGGTCTGTACCTATACAAGGATAGGGATGAATATGGCCCTCTCAACAATCTAAAAATACATGTTTAATTCTTAAACTATAATTCCTAAATTATATTTAATTCCTAGACAATCTAAAAATGTAAACTACAATTATGTTTTAAATTTTAATGTTATTTTAGTAAATAAATCTAATCTAACCATACCTTAGTAATGCTCGCTACTCCAGCATCCACAACACCGTCGTTGCTTCAACGTCCACTGCCCATCTGCCCGCAGCAAACGCCAAGCAGCACAACAACACAACATCACAACCGATCTCCACACTCATAGTGAACACTCTCCAAACTCACAAACACTCTTCGAACAACACAACAACAAATAACAAACACTCTCTGAACAACACAGCAACAAACACTCTCTGAACAACACAACAACAAACACCCTCCCAACAACACAACAATAAACACCCTCTGAACAACACAACAACAAACAATCTCCGAACTCGCAAAAACTATGACAGGAGCGATGTGTGGGTAGTTTATAAACATTTGTCCAGCCGAACAATATTTCGGCCGAAATAATGTTCGACCGAAAACACTTTTCGGCCGAAAGATAGTTCGGCCTAAACATTATTTCGCCCGGAATATCTTTCGGCTGAAAAGATGTTACCGGATGAAAAAATATTCGTCAGCTAAAATTGGACATGAAAATCGAGGGCATTGTCAGGGTTTCATTCGATTTGACGTGCAAAGGTTCGACCGAAAAATACTACTTTCGGCCGAAAAAAAAAATAAGTTTGACCGAAAAAATGATTTTCGGAATGTTGGAGACCCGATTGTCATGAAAGTGTAACCCACCTTCATGATTCCACCCCTTTCCAATAGCTTCCAGCTCATATTTTACTTGAGGCACCCAGGTAATATAAGAAGATACACTCTCCTCCTTACCAATCTTGGTATCATGCAACTTATTCTTTAAGGCCATCTTCTGGTTCTCGTTCTTCACCTCAAACAAGTTTTTAAGTGCATCCCACATCTCCTTGGCAGTCGTTTTCCCATCCAAGTGTGAGATAATGTGATCCTTCACCCCATCCAAAATAATCCTCTAAGCTTTGGCTTCGTTGACCTCATGCAAGTCCAAAGCAATAGGTTCTACTGCGGGAGCTACCACAACAAAGTTAACATAGTTATAAATTTTGTTCTCCTTGAGAACAACTGACAATTGAACCTTCCATTGCAAATAGTTGGAAATTCCATCCAACCTATCCTCATTTCTAATGCTTGCAGCCATATTCTCTGTCACAAATCAAGGAAAACAATCACACCATTTCCCTCTTCAACTTTGCCCAAAAATCACACTGCCCATTGTCACTCAGAGACAAAGCTCTGATACCATGTAGATTTTTAATGACAAAGATCAACAAACTGAAATTTTAGTCAAACACTTAGCAACCTAGAGATAACCGTCTTCATAAAATTCATAAATGCCTTAAACCCACATTCAGAAATTACCATAAGAAAAAATAAACATTACTAAGAAAAATAACAGCAAAAATAAACTCAGTGGACAACAACCCATAAAACTCAGAAATTTAGGCAAAATCAGGGAAAACCCCAATGTGGGGAAACCCAACGAGAGAGAGAGAGAGAGAGAGAGAGAGAGAGAGAGAGAGAGAGATTATTATTCAGCTTTAGGAAAGTACATAACAACAACAAATACACATTTCGAGCCAAGGAAAATACCTCACAACACCAAAATAGTCCCACTAAATCCTACCTCGATTTCCATGCCAAATATGTATTGTTGTACGACCCTCCCAAAGATGGGAGCTCCTCGAAAATAGTGCCAACAATCTGTTGTATGAACTATCCTATACGGCCCAACATCACAAAACAACCTTGTAATCTGTGCCAAGCACTGCTTCAAAATTTGTGCCCTTTCCTCTTGTTGTACGGACTGTACGGATCCATACAGTACGACCTCAAACAACAAAAAAATAACTCAGCCACAAAAAAAAAAACTTGTCTTGGGATTTGTTCCCTAGCTCCCTTGGAAAACGTTCCCTCTTTCCTGTACACTTTCCTCTCTCAGGCATACTCAGAAAATCTCTCTCAATCTCCTCCTGATGTGTCTTGCACACTACCCAATGCATTCTTTTATAAATGTTAAAATTGCATGTTCCCTCCAAAGTGTCTTTCACCTTCCCCAACCCTAAATCCAAAGGCCAAGATTAGATCTTTCATTTTTCAAGATCAAGGGTCATGATCCATTCTCTCCAAAATGAATCACTTGAAATATTAAAGTGATTTCACTTTATTACATAAGTGCTTTATGAAATAAAATCACTTTAAAATTAGAGGGTACACTTTATTAAAAAGTCATTGTAATAAAAGAACCACTTAAAACAAATTTATAAAAACTCATTACAAAGTTAAGTGACTGGTATTGTAAATATAAGGTAACATCCGCATTTAAGACAAAACATGCAGAGTACCTCCAGAGCTAAAAAACAAATAAAGGACACTTGCGTGCAAGTGATCCAGTTGATATGAGTGATTTCTTCGCTTATGGATTCTGATGACGAGATTATCATTTTTGATGTTCTGTTATGTTATTATGTATAGACAGGTGCTATTGACTGGTTTTTCTTGAGTGTGTAGGACTTTTGATAGGTTGAGGATGTTGACGACATCGATGGACCTCCTTGGACTCGAGATTGAGTTAGGGAGTGGACTATTTATGGTTTTCGTATTTCTATTATTGCATATGTGACATATGACTGATATAATATGATGTTGTTTATGGATCGCTGACATGTTTTTTCATGGATGCAGGTTGGCGATAGCTTGCTAATCAAATTCGCATTTGGAGTAGAGGGGTCATGCACGACAACCAAAGTTATTGAGGGAGAGGTGTGGAAAAAACCTACTAGCACTCCCATCATGGCTCGAAGTGCAGGTTAATGATTACCTAGTTCAAGAGATCCATGATGCCATGAGGGAAGACTGTGACAGTCACTCACGATGATTCTAAGGGGCACGCAATAAGGAAGTGTCCTTATTCCTTAGAGGCCCTTAGTCTCCCACAAGGTCACCTGACGAAGTATTGACTCTAGGGGTTTGATGTCTACCAAAATCAGTCGAAAGAAGAGTGGCACCCTTGGAGCACGTAGTGTGTCTTGAAGGGCACGTCGTGCAAATAAAACATGAATGCAGGCGAGTGGAACCCTTGGAACATGTAGTGCGTCTTGAAGGGCATGTCAACATTTTAACTTTGGTAAGTTAATAAACCTAATACCTAGAAAATTATGTCTCCTTAGGACCTGCTCAGCCTTAAAACGAATGATGGTATGAGTAAAGTTTTATAACTAATTTTTCCCTTAAAACCTGTTGCCAAGCCTAGTGAATTTAAAACCTAGGTCTAAGTAGAACATGTGAACAAAAAAAAAACTAAATGGACATTTAAAAAGGAGGGGGTAAAGAAAATTCAAACCTTAATAATTAAATTTAAATTTTAATGACGAATTAAATTATTAAAAATGTAAATTGTAATTTATGTCTAAACTTGCTAATTTTGAACATAGATAAAAATGGGAACTTAAAGAAAAGGGGAAACTTAAAGAAAAAGGGGAGTGTCTAACATAGTAGGGAATCTAGTCTTGGAACCTTCTAATTGTGAAATCAACGAGGTTTTAAGAAAGACGTCAGTCATTTAAGAAATGTAAGGGAATAAAGGGACACCGAGGAGCGTTTTTAGGAACGCTTTTAGGTGGGTGAGAGAAATAGGCAAAATTGAATTAATTAATTAATTAATTAATTTCTGGTGCAACTAAGGGATCGAGTGACATGTGTATGGGGAGGTTTATCCTAATTAAATTTAATAAAAAGAACCTAATGACGGTTTGAGAAACTAATCACTAAGAAAACTCTATAAAAATGATGGTGGATAAGGAGTATGGATCACAACTGGAAGGCGTAAGGTTACGTTGTTGATATTTTTCTTGGTTGATTTTACTTGTGGGAGTTGGGATGAACAACTCGATAGGGAGTGGTAGCTCGACCTTGCGAGGTGAGCTGGGAGCTAGATTCTTTTTTCTTCTTGGGTGGGTGGCCCCTTTGCGGCCCAGGGGGTTTAGGGGGACGAAGAGTACCCCTAGCGTTGGCTGGGAGGTACTGATGACATCTCAATGATTGGCAAGCGGGAGATCGAACATAGCGCCTTTGCGGAAGAGCTTCTCGCCCAAGTCGCCATTGACTACAGTAATCTTGTTTAATATTGTATTTGTTGTAATATTTCAACTGTATACATGTATTGTTATCGGAGAACTATTTATCTGTTATTAACAACTGATATTTAATAATTGCAATTCATATGGAAGGTTTAGAATATTTCTCTGCATTTGCTTAAGTTCTCATTTGTATAGAATACATATTATTAGATGTGTATGGAAGGTTTAGAAATTATCTCTGCACTTTTAAACGTTGCTTAAGTTCTGATGCGTATAGATTAAATATTATTAGACGTGTATGGAAGGTTTAGAAATTGTCTCTGTAGTGTTAAACGTTGCTTAAGTTCTGATGTGTATAGATTAAATATTATTAGATGAGAATGTATATTGATTTAGTTTGTTGTTGCTGGGAATGGATGCATAGGTCTCAGTCATTTGATTGTTATGCATGAAATGCTCCGTAGTGGTAGGTTTAGTAATTCGAAGTTCCCAATTTTGTAGAGTTTTAAAGTTTAATTTCAGGGTCACTGGAATAATCTCAGAACCTGATACCTTCAAGATTGAATTTTCTTTTTGGGATCGAGTCCTGGTAGCCTTTCTGGATCGCACTGGATACTTACCTGCGTTCTTTTACATATTGCTCAGCTAAATTTTTAAAACTTGACTTTCGATTTAACCAGGGAGGGGGATTTCTTGTTAAATATATTGTACTCTCAATAGTATGACCGTACACTGCCAGCTGTACTGGACAGTTGTACTTTCTATTTCCGTCTTGCTTGAGCATATATAGCTCAACCATCTTACATTGTAACTACTTCTTCAGTTCTGTTCTGTATCTCTTCATACATTTGAATATACTATTCTTTTCTCTCTGCATTTCTCTGTTCTTCACAATTTAGCATGGTATCAGNGATAACCCATGGTTGTGATCTTTGTTTCATCACCCAAATCAGAACCTAAATCATGTTGTATGGTTGCAGCGGTCTTTGACTTCCCTTGCCAAACTTTTTGGGTCTTCTTTCAGGATGAAGTTTCCAACAATGGTCTTCATCATGACCATCTTTTGAACAATGTTTGCATGTGAATTTTTCTCCCTCTTTCTTAACAACAACATTCTTTTTTCCGTTTCCCTTGATCTTCCTTTTCCCTTTGTCTCCATGGCTGAAAGGCTTCTTGTTACCCTCATGAGTTTCGTTCCTTCCTCTTGCTTCCAAATGAGTGGCCTGAACACAAAATTCATCTAGATTTGAAGGATTAAACATGATTATAGTATGTCTCAAATAACTATGTAAAGCTCCAATGTATTTGAGTAAAGTTTCTTGAGAAGACAAATCTACTCCCAAAACCAAAGCTCTTCTCCTAAATTCTTGAGTAAAGCTTTGCACATTCTGTCCTTTAGCTTGTCTAAAGTTTTGCCAATCCATAGTAGCTTTTTGCATATATGCCAATGGGTAAAATTGTCTTTTAATTGCAACAATAAAATAATTCCAAGAGGATAAAATTTTACCATGTTTCTTCATGTCCTCCTGAGTCTTGGATTCCCACCAAATGAGTGCTGCACTATCCAATATTAAAGAAGCAAGCTGAATCTTAGTTTCATCATCTTGAATTTTTTGTATCCTACAATATACCTCAATCTGACGAATCCAATTATCTAATTTCTCAGCATTAACTTCTCCATTGTATATTGGCAATTCGAATTTAATATCAAACTTTAATGAAGGAATTTGCAAAGGAGTTTTACCATGTCCCTTTGGAGAATTCAGAAGAGGTCTTGAATTGGTAGAAGAAGAAGAAGAAGATGATGGAGGAGAGGGTGGTGGAAAAGCACCATTCCCTCCATTTCCATTTGGAGTTTTATCACCACTGTCTCCCTTATGCTTTGAAGGGTTGGAGCCTTCACCTTGAAACCTTGTATTCCTTTCTATCAAGATCTTCATCATCTCTCTCATTTCCATGACATATTTTATGAGATCTTCATCTTCTGCAGGAACATGTTCATGACTCTCTTCATGAGCCATACTTGGTGAGTGCCTCCTTGAAACTTGCAGTGATGGTATATGTTTTCTCCTTGAAGGATGAGAACTTGGCTCTACAAGTTGACCTTCTCCTTTTGTGAGTTTCAACCTTGTGAGCATCGGAAAACAAAACACTTGCAAATAATCAAGTCTTCAAAAACCTATGCTCTGATACCAACTTGATCTAAAAATGAAGAAGACTTGTATTTCTTGAAAATATTTTCAAGTTAAATTTATGTGTTAAAAGAAAATGGATCAACTTTGCAACACAAATTTAATAGGATTTAATCATTCAAGATGCATATAAACAACAGCATAATCAATGAACAGAAAACACATAACACAACAAATGATAAAGGAGTTCACCCCTCTCTTGGGCTACATCTCCTGGTCCAGCTTCCAATGGATCATTTGTATTATTTGCTCAAAGTGCTAAAAAATGTGCTTTACAATGCTCAAAGTGCTCAAAAATGTGATTTACAATGCTCAAAATGCCAAATAGATTGCTCCAATGGCTTCAGAACGTCCAAAAACCCCTAGCTGGGCTTTTTTGGCACCTCGTTTGGCCAAAAAATGAAGTAGATAGGCTTCCCGGAAGTCTCCCCTTCAAGCTTTTTGTCTCTGCATCTACAAAACACACCTCTCTTGGCTCAACCAACCCACACGCAATTTAAAGCATAAAAACTTGGCACCGGGCGCAACCGCACAATCGGTCCAAACTGTCGAATAGTTACGCGCCGACCCTAACTACCAAGGCCCGTGGGCACATGGTTGTCACATGACTGCGCGCTATACAACAGGGCTTAAGTTTTTAAAACCGTTTGATAACCGTAATGTTAAACCCGCACACATATATATGTTGGTCACATAGCATACCAAACCGCGCATTATTCAAACGGTTATAACATAGTTACAGTGGGTCTAACTGCCGTAGCTCCGGTCGCATACAATATAACATATAACCACGGGCCGAGGCTTAGCCCCGGCCCGGTCCACGCCCCCACATACATTTAAACAATGTTAAATACAATGCAATACATATATATAACAAGGAACATGTGTGGGCACGCCGGTTGGGCGGCCTTTCCCAAAGCTTTACCCTGCCCCGGAGGTCACGGGGTCGACTCCTGTTGAGTGCAAAGGTTTTAACCAACAAACAGGTGACACGTGGTGGCCTTTGATTGGGCCACATGTCACCATCCCATTCATTGCCAACAAACCACATCACATGCCAACTGCCCAATAATTGTCTGCCACGTCAGGGTACGACCTGCCACATCATCGTCTGTACAGACTGTACGGACTGTACAATCAACATCCCTTTTTTGCCTGTTTGCCATATTGAAAAAAACGCAATATCTCTCACTCTCGACGCCCGCTTGAACCCAAATGAGTTGTGTTGGGTTCGCAACGACGAGGCCTACGCTCTTGTTCGATTTTAAGTGATTCCGAGCACTTTGAATTTTTGAGTAAAATTTGATCACCTGATCAGTTACGGATTTGGTTAGTCAAATAAGGAAAAATGGTGATGAGCTAGCAGATTAGAAGGTTGTAGAAAAGGTTTTAAGAAGTTTTCCTAGAAAATTTGATGCACTTGTTGTGGTAATTGAAGAATCTAAAGATTTGACTACATATTCTATGGATGAGTTGGTTGGCTCCTTGAAAAATTATGAAGACAGGTTGAACAAGAATGACAATACCTCATTGGAGCATGCATTCAAAACACAAATGACATTTGGTAGAGACAGTGGAAGAAGAAATCCAGGATTCAGAGGAAGAGGAAGAAGAAGAAATATTTTTCAAAGAGAAGAAAGAAATAATCAAGACCCAGGAGGAAGGACAAATCAAAGTTTCATCTCAAGGGAAAGTAATCACAATGAGGCATCACAAAGGTATGACAAATCAAATATTCAATGTTATTACTGCAAGAAGTATGGTCACTTTGCAAATGAATGCCAAAAGAAACAAGCAGATATGAGAAATCAGAATGCACATTTCTCTGAGAGTAGTTCTGAGACATTGTTTATTACATGCAATGTAGCTCAAGAAAATGCAAGTAACATTTGGTTTCTTGATAGTGTTTGTAGTAACCATATGTCTGGAAATAAAGTATTTTTTTGAGGATTTGGATACATCAGTTAAATCACAAATTAAATTGGGTAATGATAATATTGTAGAAGTCATGGGAAAAGGTGCAATCAATGTAATAACAAATAGTGGAAAGAAAACTATTCCCGATGTTTATTTTGTGCTTGATTTGAAGAATAATCTCATAAGTGTGGGACAACTTACTCAAAAGGGTTATAGAGTTTCTTTTGAGAATAATGTGTGCACTATATTCGATATTCCTCCTAGTAAAATGGTGATTGCAAAGATTAAAATGACAAACAATAGAATGTTCCCACTTCACATGAAAAGTGAAATGATGGAGAAGATTGGAGCAAGTTTCAAGAAATCAAGTCAAGATTAAGCATGGATATGGCGCTTGAGGTATGGCCATCTAAACTTTAAAGGATTGTGTATGTTGCAAAGAAATGAAATGGTAAGAGGATTACCACCTATTCAAGCACCAATAAGTTCATGTGAAAGTTGCATTTTAGGCAAGCAACATAGGAAAAGATTTTAAAAGGAAATTTCATATAGAGCTTGGGCACCTTTAGAAATTGTGCATACATATTTATGTGGTCCGATACAAACACCATCATTAGGGGGGAGCATATATTTTCTAACATTCATTGATGATTATAGTAGAAAAACATGGGTCTATTTCCTCAAACACAAATTTGAAACATTTGACAAGTTTAAGGAATTCAAAGCATTGGTTGAGAAACAAAGTGGCCTATTTATTAAGATATTAAGATCAGATAGAGGAGGAGAATATAAGTCAAATGAGATTTTGGAGTATTGCAGGTATCATGGAATAAAGAAGCAGTTCACTACAAGCTATACACCTCAACAGAATGGTGTTGTAGAACAGAAGAACTGTACAATAATGGAGATGACAAGAAGCATATTAAAAGTAAATAATCTATCTAATGAATATTGGTATGAAGCAGTAGCTTGTGTAGTTTATATATTGAACAGGAGTCCAACAAAGATTGTGAGGGACATGATTCCTCAACAAGCATGGTGTGGTAAGCATCATAGTGTTTCTCATTTTAAAGTATTTGGTTGCATTGCATATGCACATGTGCCTAAACAAACAAGGAGTAAATTGGATGATAAAAGTGAAAAATACATTTTCATTGGATATGATGAACAATCTAAGGCATATAAGTTATTTAATCCTATAACCAAGAAAGTCATTGTAAGTAGAGATGGTGTATTCAAAGAGGAAGAATCATGTGATGGAAATATAGACAAGACAATCAAATGAGCAAGGAGGAATACGATCAAGAATTCCACAAAAAGAAAACTCACAAAGGCAAATTGAGAAAGGAGAAAAATCAAGTCCACAAGTAAGTTATGACTCAATTCCTACACTTGAATCATTAAGATCAAGATTAAGAGGCAAAAAGACTAGAAGCTTACAAGAAATATATGATCAAGGAGATAAGATAGATTTGCAATCCAATTTTGCTCTATTTACTCAAGATCCTATATACTTTAAATATGCAATTAAGGAAGAACATTGGATTAATGCAATGAATGAAGAAATGGAATCTATTAAGAAAAATGATACATGGGATCTAATTGATTTACCTAAGGAGAAAGAATGCATAGGTGTGAAATGGGTGTATAAAACTAAATATAAGACAAATGGAGAAGTTGAAAAATATAAGGCAAGATTAGTAGCTAAAGCATTTGCACAAGAATATGGAGTTGATTACAATGAAACATTTGCACCTGTAGCAAGACTTGACACAATTAGGATGGTACTAGCTATTGCAACTCAACATAATTGGAAAGTTTATCAAATGGATGTCAAACCAACCTTCTTGAATAGATATTTAGAAGAAGAAGTCTATGTGCAACAACCACCAGGATATGAAGTAAAAGGACAAGAAGACAAGGTTTACAGGTTAAATAAGTCACTTTATGGATTGAAGCAAGAACCAAGGGCTTGGTATAGAAGGATAGATTGATACATGATAAAAAATGAATTTATAAGAAGCACTAGTGAGCCTACACTATACACCAAAGTCAATGAACAAGGTTAGATCTTGATTGTTTGCCTATATGTTGATGATTTGATCTATACAGATAATCTCTCTATTGATATGTTTAAATCAACAATGAAGAAGGAATTTGAGATGACAAACTTGGGGTTAATGAAATATTTTCTTGGCATTGAAGTCACACAAAATGATAAAGACATTTTCATCTGTTAAAGTAAATATGCAAAATATGTTTTAAAAAGGTTTAGAATGATAAATTGCAGTCCAGTTTCTACACCTGTGGCAGTTGGCACAAAACTAAGTAGAGAACAAAATGAGATGGATTTTGATTCAACCATATTCAGAAAATTGGTTGGAAGTTTGGTGTATCTCACAACGACTAGGCTAGATATAATGTATGGAGTCAGTTTGATTTCTAGATTCATGGACACACCAAATAATTCACATTGGCAAGCAAGGTTATTAAGATACATTGCAGGGACTATGTATCATGGCATACTGTATTCCACTTCAAATAATCTGCAGTTGGTTGGATACACATATAGTGATTTCGTAGGAAGCATTGATGACAGAAAGAGCACATCTGGATATGCATTTCATCTTGGAACATGAATTGTGGCAGGGGCATCAAAAAAGCGACCAATAGTGACAATCTCATCAACAAAAGCAGAGTATGTAACAGGTACATCAACATCATGTCAAGTAGTTTGGATGCGAAGAAGTTTGAAGTATCTAACGCATAATCAAGAGGATCCTACTACAATCTATTGTGACAACAAGTCCACCATTGCACTATCAAATAATCATGTTTTGCACAAGAGGACAAAGCATATTGACACGAGATATCACTTCATTAGAGAACTTGTCAACAATGGAGAACTCATCCTACAACATTTTAGATCAAATGAGCAGTTTGCAGACATATTTACAAAGGTTTTAGCACAAGACCAATTTGAGTATTTGAGAGAAGTTCTGGGCATTATAAATATTGATATAATTAGTAGTAGAAATTAGGGGGGAGTGTTGGAAGAATTTAATTTCTACCTACCACCGACGCTTTTGCCGCCTTCCAAACAATTCCATCACTGACTTAACCACCAACACTCCATCCACTTCAAGAATTCTCTAGATCTTCGGGATCCTTCCATAATCTCTATAAAAATGAGGCGATGTAACCATTTTCATCAATCAAGCAATAAAATTGTTCCATGTATTTTCTTGTGTTACTTTGCTTCTACCCACATCAAAAGCATTAATCAAATAATGTAAATTCCATCATGGTTAAGACTTTACATTGCTAAAAGGTCCACCACATGTTTTTGAATTTTTTTTTAATAACAAACACTTCAAAACATAATTTGAAAAAAATCATCCAAAACCATTGTAAACCATTTGTAAGTTTGTGTAATGCTAATCAATCCCAATGTGTTTTTGACGATAATATCAATAAATCCATAGTAAATTACATTATGCTTATTCACTTTTATAATAACGTAGAGAGCTTCATCAAACATAAATAGAACTTCACGAAAGACTAAATATGTTCAATATTTAATTTAATTATGAGGTTAAATTGTAATTGGATTTTATTTATTCAGGTTTAATGTATGGAATTAAAAGTGTTTGATTTCTTTTTATTATATAGTATTTAAATTATATATATAAGATTAAAGATTAAGAGTTTTATTATTTTTATCAGTTTAGTAATGATTTGATTATTACATATATAATGAATATTAATTATTGAAGAAAACAAATTTTTAATTTTTTTTAGTATAATTTAAAATTATACTTTAATGGACTAAGAAATTATATTCCTCAACTCAAAGACATAGACATATTATAAAAGTGAAAGTGACTATCCAAAATTTAAAAAATTAGGAAAAATGGAAACTACTACAATACTATTGATATATATTAATATTATACATAAACAAAAACTAAATCAATAACTCTAAATTTAAAAAAAAAAAATCCTCCATCAAAAAAGACTCCACTCTAAATGTTTTCTATGGAACAACATTGTTTTCTATGGAACAACATTGCTTTGTTTTTAAAATTCTTGGAGATTTCTTTATTTCAGGTTAAAAGGATTCTTATAAGTTGAGTTTGACTTTCTCTATTTCTAATCAAACATTCTTATAAGTTGAGTTTGACTTACTCTATGGCTAATCAAACGTTTTTGTAGTTACTTCACTGCTTTCCATCTATCGCCTTTTAACTCAAACGTTGGAGCCTGGAAGACTATATGTGTTTCAGCGATGATTGGTGATATGTGTTAAATATATTGTACCCTCAACAGTATGATCGTACACTGCCAGCTGTACTGGACAGTTGTACTTTCTATTTTTGTCTTGCTTGAGCATATATAGCTCAACCATCTTACATTGTAAGGTACTCTTCAGTTCTGTTCTGTACTTCTTTATACATTTGAATATACTATTCTTTTCTCTCTGCTTTTCTCTGTCCTTCACAATTTATCATGGTATCAGAGCTTCAGGTGTAAGTCTCTTCACACAGTCAGGAGAGCAACTCGATCCTCACAGCGCAGAGCCTCACAGATCTTGAGAGCATGCATCACAGACTTTTCACAAGGTTTGGAAAGCTGTCTGCAATACTCTTTAAAGATCGCCGTGAGAAGCTAGCGGAGGAAGCAGAGAATGCAGAAGAAGAAACCTACACAATTTTCTCAAAGAACCGTCAAAGATTGACGCAGAAGAGCTGTAGAACGAAAGAAGTTTAAAGTACTTGAAGATTTCGCTTCAATTCGTTAAAGATTCAAGCAGAAGGCTGAATCGTTTAAAGATTTTTGAAAATAGCTCAAATCTGTCAAAGATTGTAGCAGATCATGAAGAAACCGTGAAATTCTTTCAAATCTTTCAAAGATTCACAAATCTTTTCTTCCGCAGGAGAAAATTCCGTTAAATTCGGGAAAGATCGCGTCAAACACGCAAAGAACAACCATTAAGACTGCAAGACTCATCTTGCGATCAGATCTGAGGCGGGAAACCGGTCCAGAAGGGACGAGGAGAGCGCGGAAAAGGAAAAAGAATTTCAGCCGTCAGATCTTGAACACAGGCCCGACAACCGTTAGATCAGCAAGAAGTTGCACGACGATTAGTCGTGTGGAGCGCACAGGAGGTTTTTTCACTTGA
>SNQJ01S0066821.1:0-17700 GCA_010110895.2 Picea sitchensis | reverse complement strand
CTTCTTTCGAGAAGACATAAGACTAAAAGCCCTTCTTTTCTGTGCAGAAATAGTAAACTCTACTGTTGGATTCTTCCATCTGTGACTGTATTGTACGTAACACCTGGTGTCATTTTTGCTTACAGCTGCTAGTTGTACGCCTTATGTCTAGGGGCGTTTATTGCTTGTTGTCGCTGTGATATGTCGGGGTCGTCTTGTTGTGTCCGTCTTGCTTGCGTCTTGTTCTAGGTCAGGTTACTAGTTTCCGCCTGAGCAGTCGGCCAGGAGCCTGTCTAATCTTCTTTCGAGAAGACATAAGACTAAACGCCCTGCTTTCCTGTGCAGAAATAGTAACCCTAACACCATGGGTTTTCCCTCTATGTTCTTACTGTGCCCCCCAGTACGTCTTAATGTTGTGTTGTGCACCTTATGCCTGTGATCGTATATTGTTGCAGTTACTCATTGTGTGCCTTCAGTTTTGCCTTGCTGTGGTTGCGTCTTGTGGGTTGTCGAGTGGCGTCATATAGTTAGGTGTGTTGTTACTTCTACACGCGCACACACACTTTAAAGACAAAAAAAAATTCGCACCTGTCACTAGAATGGTTGTCGTAACGAGGAGGACGTTACATCGTCCAAAAATATCTTTTGACATAAATTTTTTTTATATATCCCCCGGACATCTATCATTTGACCCTTTTTCGAACTGTTGAGAGTCTAGTGGTGAGAGTAATTTGGTCATTTTCGTTGGTTGTTGTTGGTTGCTTTTGGTTGTTGTTGGCATTGGTTCCTATTGGCGTTTGTTGATGTTGGCATTGGTTGTTGTTGGCATTAGTTGTTGTTGGCGTTTGTTGTTGTTGGTTATTGTTGGTATTGGTTGGTGTTGGTTAATGTTGGTTGTTGTTGTTGGTTGTTGTTGCTTCACATTGAAGGTAAATCTAAACCATTTTTTAAATTAAATTAATTTTAATTAATTTATAAATTTTATGTTTTAGGAGGTGGATAGGGCCGAATTTGAGCATGTCCCTGTACATAGACAGGGATGAATTCGGGCATGTCCCTGTACATAGACATTGTTGAATTCAACCATAGTATTATCATAAAACTAACTTATTACTGTAATCATTGAAAGGTGGAATTGATCAATAATAAGAGTCATACAGGCTTGTGTCTAGATATCTTACCTAGCTTCATTGATTATTACAGAGCTTAGAGCAGATTAAACCTAGGTTAAGTGATATGTTACTTATATAGATACAATTATTTTAAATACATGGACTAATATTTCTTATGAAACAGGTTAGTTTACACAACTTGCAACAGGTTAGCTATTGACTAGTAATCCCATTGATTCACTCTATTCATTACTATAAGGATATGTACATTGTACTGCAAGTAAACATATAAGAAATACCTGTAATTAAAGTGTGCTTGTTTCCCTCTTAGTATTGAGATCACTATTGAATTGTTATGTGTACTCATATAACTCTATCATGCTAATCACTACTACTAATTTAGTCTTGTTAAGTAAGTGTAATAGAGTAAGTAACACCTGCTTGGTTAATATGGATAAGATTATCATCCTAATCATCCTTGTTATTTATACAAGTAAGATTCATTACGATTAACACAAGGGTCATTGGTTGTTGTTGGTGTTGGATGCTATTGGCGTTGGTTGTTGTTCGTTTCTCCTGTTGGTTGTTGGTGTTTCAGGTTGAAGGTAAATCTAAACCATTGTTTTAAAATTAAATTAATTTTAATTTATTTATAAATTTTATGTTTTAGGAGGTGGAAAGGGATGAATTTGACCATGTCCATGTAAAGGGACAAGCATGAATTTAGATCTGACCATGTACATGGATAGGGATGAATTCAGGCATGTCCATGTACTTGGACTGGGCTGAATTCGGGCATGTCCCTATACATGGACATGGATGGATTCGGGCCTATCCCTATACAGGGATAGGGATAAATTTGACCATGTCCCTATACATGGACATAAATAAAACAACGTTATTACTTTATTAATTTACTTGAGGATAATCACCCTTGAATTATTGACCATTACAATTTGTAAGTGTGGGAATGCAAGTTATAATAATGTGTTTAAATTCACTTACTATAAAAGATACTATGTTCTCAATCAAGTAGGTATAACAAAATGAGTATATTCTCATATGAAAAAACAATATCCTCGAAAAATAAATAGAAAATACCACATAGAAAGAAATAATAATATAAATGAAATTACACTAGACAAGAAATAAGAAACATAAAATAAAATGCATGTATCTATACTTCTGAAACATGGGTCCCTCCTCCTTCAAAAGTATGCCACAAAGATTAAATCAAACATAGTAGATAATTATTGAGCCATAATTATGAAGTTGAACATATATATTACTTATGGAAATTCACAGAGTGCAATCAACAAAATTACATATATCTTTCTTCACTATCACCAGTTACTCGAGCCTCTATTTGATAACATCTCATCCTACAATGTTTGATTTGGTGGGACCGAATACAACAGTCAGAGCCTATAACTAATATATCCCAACATCTGTGTGTTATTCTTAGCATGAATACAACTGAAAAGATCATGTCTTCCTCATACAATCTCTCTCCATGATTTCACAAAACCTTGTGCAAGAAATCATCCCTTGAAACTTGTTGTGCTGATTTGAAAATTGATTTTCCTGAATTGGAACCCTCACCCTTCTGTTGAGTTTATTTGAGAGTTGATCGGACTCTCCCTTCGCCTTATATAAGTGTGTTTGACATTACGAAGGAACCTACGCATCTTCATGACATGTAGAGTATCCTCCAAGTGGCCAATTATGATTTGTAACATCTCATTGTTGCGCGCACTGAGCGAACTTATTCTTTGAGGACACTTGCGTTCAAGTGATCTGGGTTATTATACTATTTGTCGTTTTCATTATGATTATGAGATATTATGGATTTAATGATATGTCATTTTGTTGTATTTACATAGACAGGTGTTATTGACTCGGTTCTCGTGAGTGTGCAGGACTTTGAACATTGAGGATGCATAGTCATCGATGAAACCCCTTGGACTCTGGATCGAGTCAGGGAGTGGAATCCTGGGTTTTAATTTTGTTGATGTGACATATGTACATATGATTAGATATTACAATGATATATTATTATTTCTGACATGATTCGTTGATGGATGAAGATTGATGATAGCTTGTCGACCAGACTCACATTTAGAGTAGAGGGGCTACGCACGACAACCAAAGACATTGAGGGAGAAGTGTGGTAGCATCCCTACCACAACCTACTAGCATTCTCATCGTGGCTCGAACTGTAGGTTAACGATTACCTAGTTTGAGAAGAGCCACGTTGTCGTGAGGGCAGACCGTGATAGTCACTCATGATGATTCTAAGGGGCACACAATAAGGCATGGGCCTTATTCCTTAGAGGACATTAGTGTCCCACAAGATCACCTGGTAGAGTATTGATTCCAGGGGTTTGACATCTACCAAATTCAGTCAAGAGGCAAGTGGCACCCTTGGAGCATGTAGTGCATCTTGAAGGGCACATCGCGCAAGGAAAATGAAAAGAGGCAAGTGGCACCCTTGGAGCACGTAGTGCGTCTTGAAGGGCATGTTGCATAAGGAAAACAGAAAGAGGTGAGTGGCATCCTTGGAGCACGTAGTGCGTCCTGAAGGGCATGTCGCAATTTTAACTAGTAAGTAATTAATCCTAGTTCCTAGAAAACTATGCCTCCTTAGGATCTGGTCGGCCTTAAAATGAATGATGTAATAAGTAAAGTTTAATGACTATTTTTCCCCTTAAGAACTGCCGCCAAGACTAGTGAATTAAAAACCTAGGTCTGAGTAGAACCTTAGAACAACAAAAAAACAACTCTTTAGACGTATAACCAGATTAAAGTGGAAATTTTAATTCCCTAAGGTTCTTTTTATAAAATTTTAATTCACTAAGGTTCTTTGTGTAAAATTTTAATTCATTAAGGTTATTTTTATAAAATTTTAACTCACTAAGATCATTTTTATAAAAGTTCAATTCACAAAAGGTTCTTTTATAACTAATAAGAGAAATTCAAACTTTAATTATTAAAGTAAAAAAAATAAAAAAAATTATAATGGAGGGTTAAATTCATAAAAAGAGTAAATGGTTGTTTATTTAAACTACTAATTCTGAACTTAGTTATAAAAAGGGGAAATTAAAAAGAAAACGAAACTTAAAGAAAAAGTGAAACTTAAAAAAAGGGGGAAACTTAAAGAAAAAGATGAATGTCTAACTTAGTAAAGAATCTAGCCTTTGGAACTTTATATTTACGAACTCAACTAGGATTTAAGTAAGGCATAAGTCATTTAAGAATTGTAAGGGAATATTGGGACACCGAGGAGAATTTTTAGGAATGCTCTTGGTCGGTGAGGGAAATAGGAATATTTAATTAATTAATAAAATTGATTTTCTAGTGCAACTAGGGGATCGGGCGACATGTGTACGGGGGAGGTTTTTCCTAATTAAATTAATGAAAAAGGAATATAATGAGAATTTTTGGAAACTAATGATAAGAAATCTTTATAAAAAGGATGGAGGAGGAGTGTGGATCATCATTTGGCTTTCGTAATGTTACACTGCTGAAATTTCATCTTGACTAAATTTTTTCTTGTGGGAGTTGGAATAACCTTCTTGGGTAACGAGTGGTAGCTCGACCTTGCAAGGCAAACTGGGTGCTATCATTCTCTGGTATTGTGTGTGTTTCCCCTTCGCGGCTCGGGGGGGGCTCAAGGGAAGAAGAGTACCCCTAGCATTGGTTGGGAGGTACCGATGAGGTCACATCGGTTGGCAAGCGAGATTTGGACGGAGCGCGCACAGGACAACGACTTCGTAACATTCACATTTGGCTAAGGTATGCCTGTTAAGGTCGTTACTTGCAATGAAATTTAATTTACACGTGTTTATTTTTCTGTATTCAGTTTAAGATTTCATAGCCATGAGATTTCTTGCACATGCATTCCTACGGTAATTGTAATCCTCTTGTCGCTTAATTTATTCAGTAAGAATCCTTTCTATACACTGTATCCTTTATTGATGAGTTATTGTCTTTTTGCACGTAGTTGAGAATGATCCCTAGACTAAACCTTGTTTGCACTCTTCTATCTCCTGCCTG
This sequence comes from Picea sitchensis, assembly GCA_010110895.2. Classification (NCBI taxonomy): domain Eukaryota; kingdom Viridiplantae; phylum Streptophyta; class Pinopsida; order Pinales; family Pinaceae; genus Picea; species Picea sitchensis. The sequence continues at coordinate 12,553 of SNQJ01S0066821.1, read as the reverse complement.
CATTTTCTTTCTTCCTTGATTGTGCATTTATTTCATTATTTGCTTCTCCACGGAGAAGATCTAGATGCAGATTTGTGTTTCTATCCTTTGTCCCATGATTCTTTAAGTTATTAGTATGTTCTTGAGTAGTCGGCCAAGAGCCGAATTGACTGTCTTCAGTACAGTTTTTAAGACTGAGATTCAAATGCCCTTTTTTCCTGTTCATGGATAATAACTATCAGATCCTTTCTCTACCCCACGAGGAATTCTATCCTGAGCGTTTTAACTCCTTAGCCTCTACGATTATTATTTACCTCACTCTATGAAGATTGCGGTTGATAGTTCATCGAATTCACTGCTAGGTGCAGCGAAACCACCTTCAAATCTCATAGTTATTGTTCTCTGCATATTTTATTTCTCCCAGTGAACAACATTAATAATCCATGTATTTCGCTAGACGATTTGTACAGGTATCTCTACGTTTTAGAATGATTCATCCTTGAATGATAAATCCCAAAGTTTTTTTTTAATGATAATTCCCTGCATTTTAAATGGAAAAATCTCTGTGTTTTTTATGATTTCCAAAGTTGTGGAATGGTAAATCTCTACGGTTTTTTTAATGATGATTTCCAGTGTTGTGGAATGGAAAATCTCTGCATTTTTTTTTTAATGATGATTTCCAAAGTTTTGAAATGGTAAACCCCTGCGTTTTTTTTGATAAATCACAACTTTCACACCACGATTCTCTTGGCATTTTACCCAGCATGTACCCCACCATTTTTTCGGTGATTTCCCCAGTATTGTGCCAACGATTTTACCCAGTTTATCTCAGCTATTTACACAGTACCCACTCACGATTTGGGGCTTGATTCTCTACATTTTTGTTGAATAATTAATCTCAACATTCAATTTATATCTGCATTCAATTAATATCTTCATTTACTTTATATATTGATCAATTATCTCCATGTTCAATTATACCTGCACTTAAGCAAACTCAGAAATTAACTTTGCACTTTTAATTCATCTCTACGTGTAATCCATTTATCTCTGTGTTTTCTGTCATGAATAATTCATGTGTACTCCCTAGAAATTAACTGAGCAATTTCCATAAATTTTATTGTTGACAACAATTTTATTGTGAGCGAATTACCATGATTTTTGTTGAGCGTTGATGAGTGATTACTATGATTTGAGCGATTACTGTAATTTGAGAGTTTAGTATAGCAATATTATTCAGTTTGTAACTTGTTTATGATATGATGTAAGTTTCAATTTTTAAAGTTCGATGACTTTATATATGACAACGATTTTATGCATATGATATACAAAACCTTTTTATATAGATGACAACGATTTTATATAATAGACATAAATTTTTATAAATAATAGACACCAATTTTATATATGATAGACAACATTTTATACGTTGACAATGCTTTTATATATTTTATAGAAAAAAATACCATGTGTCTAATAGACAACGATATCATAGGGTTGATAGAAAACATTATCACATATTTGATATACACCAATATCATGTACTTAATATACAACAATATCATGTATTTGATAAACAATGATTTAGTAACAAATGAATGGTTAGCATTGTATCCCTACTTAATCTAATCTAGATTCATTTCTTTTATTTTTAAATGGTCAGGGTAAAGATCTGTTGATTGTTGATTTCTTATTAATAGATAACATGTTATTGTTGACAACAAACATTAATAGACATCGATGTTGTTGTTGACCACAAATATGAATAGACAAATATATTATTGTTAGACATAGATTTATTAATAGACAACAATATTGATTGTCTGACATCGAATATTAATAGAAAACAATAATAATTATAGGTTTGGAAGATTTCTCTTAGGCTTATACAAGGAATTATATGTTAGTGAATGACAATACTAGTGAGACTTTGTTAATGAAATCTTAATTAATTAATAATGAATTGAAAAACAAGAGAGAGGATTTTAATTAATGCATGTTGTTGTAGAATTGATTCTCGAGGGAATATTTCATCGATGGCTAATTGCGTCCTTTAATTGATGTATGTTTGCAATGGAATTTGTTTCTCCAGGAATTTAATGTGATGTATGATTGTTATAGTAGTCAGATTTCCCTTGCGTCTTGTTGCCTTGTTGATTGGGTGCTTGGGTTTAGTTTTCAAGTATTTTTGACAGTTAATTCGGTCTCCTAGTGCGTTGGGTTTTTCTTGGGTTATTGGTCTAGACAGGTTATGTCGCGCCTTTGTTACTGTCATGCCTACCACTTGTCATGGAATGATTCCTGATGAGGGGATCATTGTGCGCTCTGATTAATAGATGCAAATGATAGCCTAGCCAAAGTCGTGTCCTTCCCGACGGAGGCGTAATGTTCATTGTAGTTGATGTTGATACTTGTGTTGTAATGCTTGTTATCACTTTTTCCTCGCTTGTTGTGAAGGTTCAAGTTAATTGTGTCACTTGATGTTGGTTGCTTCTAGTTTATCTTGACGATTGTCCTTAGCTTAGCCATTTTTATTGTCTATTGTATCGCATGTTCGTCCAGTTGCATGATGTGCTATTGTGCTGGGTCATTGTTGTATGTTGCATGATTTGCATGTGTTGTTTTTGTCGTGAAGTTGTGTTGATTAGTTGTTATTGTTGTCCCCTTACTTCTTAAAAAAAAAAAAAAAAATACTTTTGCATTGCGTCGCATGTAGTCATAATGACAGGGTACGTTACATATGGTATAAGAAAGGTTTTGACCCGTGACTTGGGATCACTACAACTTACGTTGATTAGATATTTGATTGTAATGTTACTAATTAAATCGATTTTTATTCCTGCAGGTAATCATAGTTATACGACACTGTGAAGGCAGACGACGAGGTGGTAGGGGAGGGGGTGCGACTCCTCCAGTAGCATCCATGCCTGAGGGGTCTAACCATTTGGATAGATATGAGGCCAGAGTGTCGGCACCTCCCGAGGGTCCACCACACGCTCTGGTTAGTACTGGTAGCATTCACTGAGAACTTGATAAGGTCAATTTTCCTGAGTTCTTTGGTGCCCCGAACAATGCAGTCGTCGAGGCATGGTAGGAGAAAATGGTGACATGCTTTTCATTTCGTGACTATACCTCCAACATGAAGGTTCACATGGCGGTATTTCAATTGAAGGGAAGCGCTCTTCTATGTTGGAATACATTCCTACCACAATTGAACATGATAGTCAAAGACGTGTCATGGCAATTGTTCGAGGAACAATTCAGAGAGAGGTATTTGTCAGAGGAATTCATTGAGCGTCAACTCAACGAGTTCAACACCTTGAAACAGGGTGACCGTATGGTGTTTGAGTATGAGGCCCATTTTATGGAGCTGCTTCGATACGCTTTGCACCTGAATACCGAGAAACTTAAGGTCAATAGGTTCTTCTTTGTCCTTAATGTTATCATTCGTGCAAAGGTTAGGATTTTGATGCCTCAAACCTTGCATGATGTTGTTCAGAAGGCCCTCATAGAAGAGGAGGAGCTTATCAGCGGGTGTCAGAGCAGGACTCCAGTGAGACTAGTGGGACAGGTATCATCTAGTGCATAGTAGCATCAGACACAAGATAGACATTCACTAGGATATTGTGGCTTCTAGAGAGGCTTCACTTTCACTACACCTTGGCATCCAATGCCTCAAAAGAAGACAACTTACTGAGGACCACAACATCAACAACAACGTCGACCGCAACAATAACAGTTTAGGCCTATTCAGTAGAACAGACCAAGGTTCCAGGCCGATGGGTTGTCAACTTCTAGTTTAGGTACTAGGAGAACTAGACTAAAGAAAGGGTGTTGGACATGTGGGGAACCAGATTAATAGTGTGACTTCCCAGTGGAGAGGACCAGAGCATCTAGATCAGACAGACCCACTACCATGGGAGATTTGGGCAAGGCCCATCAGATTCATGCAGTGGTGAATAACTACCAGGAAGAGCACATGTCGACCGTGCTCGAGATGTCAGGTACAGTCACTGACTAGACCCTTAGGATTTTGATAGATCCATGTGCTATCGAGAGTTTCATTTTTGGTGCAGTGCTAAAAAGAATTAAGGTAAAGGCAGTCAAACATGATGATATTAGCTTTGTAGAAATGGCTTCAGGAACCAAAAAAAAGGTTGGTGGGAAGGTTACAGGCTATAGCCCTAACCTGGGAGAGTTTTTCACCAGGGTCAACCTGTATGTAATGATATTAGGATCTTATGATGCCGTGATTGGTATGCATTGGTTGGAATAACATGAGGAAATACTCAATTGTAAGACAAAATGATTGAGCTTGGTCGATGATGAGGGATAAAGACGCGTGATTCTAGGTCAGAACCAGGGATTTTCCCTGAGGTGCATCTCTTCCTTCCAGCTATGGAAGAGCATGTGTAAGTGATGTAATCTTTATGAGATCCTTGCATTAAATGAGAAGGGACTAGTGGAAGGTCTAGAACACCTTCCGTTGGTGAGAGAATTTGTGGACGTCTTCCCTGAGGAGTCACCTAGGATGTTTTCAGAGAGGGAGTTGGAATTTACCATCGACCTAAAACCAGGAACTGAATCGATATCAAGAACACCTTATCGAATGTCGACCCCAGAGTTACAAGACTTGAGAATGAAACTGAAGGAGTTGTTGGACCTAGGACTTATACATCCGAGTGTGTCACTGTGGGTGGAGCCTGTTATTTTCTATGGAAGAGGGATGGGTAATGGAGACTCTTCATTTTCTACCATCATTTGAACAAGGAAACAATCAAGAATCAATATATGTTTCCAAGGATTGATGATCTGTTTGATCAAAAGTAAGGCGCGACAATGTTTTCGAAAATCAACTTGAGATCAGGGTATCACTAGTTATGGATCAAGGAGGATGATATCCCTAAGACCACCTTTAAGATGAGTTTTGGACATTATGAGTTTATTGTCCTATCATTTGGATTGATGAATGCCCCAGGGGTATTTATGAGTTTGATGAATGGGGTGTTATGCGAATACTTGGACAAGTTTTTCCAAGTACTTATTGATGATATTTTTATTTACTCTCGTGCGATGGAGGAGAATGATGAGCACTTGCGCCTGGTACTACAGTTTCTACGAGACAACAAATTGTATCAGAAATTTTCTAAATTCTTGTTTTTATTGGCAAATATTTAACAAACAACACATGCTTGTATGCTTGTCATTGATGGAAAGTACAACAATGAAGATGGCATGAGTACATAAATTATTTAATAGATGGGCATTATGAGAAGATGTTGCAGAGAAGATTCGAATAAGCTCAAAAGAGATAGTGCAGAGGATTGTTGGCAGATCATCGATGGAAAAATCAGAGTAAACAGAACAAAGTAAGCTCAGGAGGAGAAGCAACATTTCTGATCGTTGGATCCCATTTTAATTCCAAAAAGAAGGAGGACCTTCAGATCTGATTGTAGACAAGAAGAACACGAAGAAGAGGAGGACAGATCTTAGGCGTCAGATTTGAGCATAAGTTCCGACCATCATTGGATCAGGGAGAACTTGCACGTTCATTAAAGTGCAAGGAGAAGCGTGCTCACAAAATCCCGAAAGAAGGAGGACCGTCCATCTTCAGGCAGGACATGTGGCAAAAGATCATCATGCTGCTATCTAGAAATTCAAAGGAACGTGGTTCCCTAACCTCTTGAATTCGTGATATGCGAAATCATGAAACTATCTTAGCCGTCAGATCGAGGTTTGTTCTGGACCGTTGATCCAAATCCATCTCGGAGTCTCACCTATCGCGACTTAGAGTGATGAGAACCTCCATCTAAGGAATAGTGAGATGCAAGATCGTGAAAATATCAAGACCGTTGGATCACCAAGAATGTGGACCGTTGATCTGAGCTCCATCTCGAAGATTTTCCTATCATGACTTGGAGAGGCAAGAAACATAACCACTGAAATCATGATATGCGAAATCATGATTTAATCGTAGCCGTTAGATCAAGGTGTGATCTGGACCGTTGATATGACTCCATTTCAGACTTTTTCGAATCGCGACTTGGAGAGGCAAGAAACATAACCACAAAAACGTCAAAATCGCAATAGCCGAAATCGTGATATGATCTGAGCTGTTGAATCAAGATCAGATATGAACCGTCGAATCATAGGACAAGTGGCAAGCGATTAGAATTTCACTGACGTGGAGTCAACGGAGCATGATGTGGAAACTTGCGAAATATGAAGCGCCTTTTTGACATGGCCTATGGGCACCGCCGGTGGTCACGAGGAGGGAAGGAGTTAGTTCAGATAAGCACCATTTTGGAGTTTTGGGGATCGCGACTTGGAGAGTCTAGATGCCTCATCTCCAGATTCATGAAATGTGAAATTGTGAAAGCACTTTATGAATAAGCATGTGGTCACAACCATTGAACACATCGATGGAAGATGGAGGAAGAAGCTAGAGGTGCTAAGCTTCACCACATGGATCCCGAAATGTCGAATTATGAAATGGTGAAATAGGCACAAGATTCTTTATTCTTAATCCAATGGTTCAAGTGAGTTTGAATATGATCGAAGGGCCACTGTTCCATCTCATAGTTAATTGATCAGTTACAAATCTGTTAGCTAAACTGAGTCATGATTCTTGATCGGTTGGCGTTTCAGTTGCTTAGAAGGTTTTATTTTGCCTAAGAAGATGCGAAGTGTAACTACTATGGGTGTGGTTCATAAAAGAAAAAGATACAGACTGTGTTTGGTTGGTTGTTCTGGACGAAAAATGAATTAAACTATAAGAAAGGGAAAATCACAGGATGCGCAGTGTGAGACTGAAAGTATGCGCAGTGTGAGATAAAACTCAGAGAAGAGTAACCGATGAAGAAAAGACTTGAAGCAGAGAAAAATGACAAAACAAGTTGAAGCAGAGCAAAATTGCAGAACAGACAAAAGAAAAGAAGAATTGCAGAACAGTTAGAGGAAGACCAGATTTATAGAACAAAGAAGAAGTAGTAAGAATCGATTTATCTGTGTAGTTCGTTGTTTAATTATTCATTTATATTCCAAGGTGGTTGGGAGGTGCTAGGGAGGACTGTTATCCTCAGAGGTTCGAGTGGGATATTGAACATAGGGAGTTGTAGCTTCCATCTCGTTGCAGCCAGAGAAACCAGGGTGGCAGGGTGGTGCAAGGGAGAACAAGTGTTCTCTGTTATACAGGTTGGAGCCTGTGTAACTGGAAGTTGGTGCTTCCATTTAGTTGGTGCTGGAACATTAGGGGAGTTGGTGCTTCCTTCTAGTGGGTGCTAGAGAAACAAGAGAGTCGGTGCTCTCAAACAAGTTGGAGCTTGTAAAACAGAGTTAGCAGCCTCACATTGAGTTGGTGCTCAATTATAGATGATGTAAAGAACTTAAAAGACTGCCTATCATTTCAAAGAAGAAGAGGTTTTCTCCCTTTATGGGTTTCTTTGTGAAAATCTGTCTCTGTGTATACCTTATGTGTGACTGATGCTAATTATTTTTATTGTCCATATGTTGTATAATGTTGATGATCACATGAAGAAATATTAAGAATGTATTAATAGAATTAAAAGTGTTTAAGCACAATAACAATTGATTTACCCCCCCCCTCTCAATTTTCTTAGTAATTTCAACAGTTTTATCAATCAAAGATTCACTAATTAGGGCATGTCATCTCCAGTGAAGGTATCATCATGGATCAAACAAAGGTCAATGCTATTATGGAATGGCTTACATCGATGAATGTCCTCAAAGTGCGTAGCTTCATCGGTTTAGTGGGATACTATCGACGGTTCGTTGAGGGTTTTTCGAAGATAGAAAATTCGATTATGAGATTGCAGAAGAAGAACAAGAAGTTTGTTTGGATCAAGAAATGTGTGGATTCATTTCATAGGCTGAAGGAGTTGTTGACGATAGAACTAATACTAAAGGTCCCTAGCATGGACATGGACTTCTTGTTATGTACTGACGCATCCAAAGAAGTCTTAGGTAGAGTCTTCAAGCAAGACAATCGAGTAATCACTTACATCTCTAGAAAGTTGAGAAGGCATGAGGAGAACTATGCGACACATGATTTGGAGTTGTTAGCCATTGTTTATGCCTTGAGATTTTGGAGATACTACCTGATTGAATGGAAATTCGAACTAAAAATGAACCATTGTGGTCTACAACACATCCTTACGCAAAGAAACTTGGACATGCGACAACGACGTTTGTCAGAATTGATTAGCGAGTACAATTTCGAGATTAATTACATAAAAGGAATAGTGGACAGAGTGGTATATGCATTGATTCAGAGACCATGCATATTTTCGGTGAAGCCTCTTTAGACGAATCTACGTGAAAATATTCTAAATTTACAGTGCGACGATGACTGGTACAAAGAGGTCAAGGATTTTATCGGACAAAACACAATGATGGTACCAAACTTTGAAAGGCTTACTATGGATGATGACAAAATCTTGATATTTAAAAGTTGAATTTATGTACTGCCCAACGATGAGTTGAGGATTTTGATCCTAAATGAGGCTCACACCGTAGTGTACATGTCTCACCTGAGAGTCACAAAGATGAGGGTAGACCTTAAACCCTTATTCTTCTGGAAAGGAATGAAGGCAAACATACTCAAATATGTGGCCAGATGTATAGAATGTCAGTGGGTGAAGGCTGAGCATAGACATCCGACATGACTACTATAGCCACATGGAATTCCAGAATCAAAATGGGAAGTCATTTCAATGGATTTCGTTGTTGGATTTGTAACGACCCGTTCGTTACGACTACAAGTGAAGAAGAAGTGCAATTTTTCTTTTTTGTTTTTATGGAAAGAAGGTGACTCAACGTAAGCATGCATTCCAGGCAACAGGAAAATATGACTCAACGCACTAGCACAGGAGAAACGGGGTGAAACATGCGTTAAAACAAGGAGAAACGACTACCCACCTGACACAACAGGAACACACCTACAAGACAAGGGACAACATCGCCCTCCCGACATAATGACCTTGAGGAAAAAATACTATAACATCAATGCACGCGAACCAAATGCATGAAAGCAATCAACTTGTGTGCAAAAACAACTTACAACGCTCGCCACACTCACACAGAAGGCAACAACCCTCGCCAAGTTATCATTTTTTGTTATCCAAATAGGGTGTGCCATGATCCCCTCATCAGGAATCATGTCATCCCCAGGTGATAGATGTGTCAATAACCTTAGCACAACACATCCCATCTGGACCAAGGACTCTAGAAAACTCTGATTCTCTAGGATCCGAACACTGGCAGGGAAACTGTACCCACATCCCACACAAAAAGGTTGACGAGACACAAGAGAATGACTACCAGGGAAGTCACAACTTCGTCAACCACCCAACCCATTCATCAAGTCTAAACTAGACAATAGTTACAAATTGTTTTTGACATTGAATATCCATCAAAATTTAGCAAGTCTAAATTATAATTTAGTCTTTAACTTACCAACCGATTAACAATTAATAAAATCCAGTCGGTTGTTCTACTTTACACAATATCCATTACTTTCAATCCAAATAACATCAACTTCAAATCCATTGACAATTATACATTACAATCAAGCATTAATTTCAATCGAAATAACCTCAATTACAAATCAGTTCAACAATGCTGCATTATGATTTAATCATTAACTACAATTTAATTTAGCAAGATTAATCTATACTTTTGTCCAAACTCTTAAACTCATTTAACCATTATTCACCATCTAAAAGGGTAATTCTAAGTTACTCCCTGAAATTACAATCTAACTATCAAATGACAATTTATAACTACATTAGCCACATCAATGTAAAATGCTACAATATAACACATGTAATCATTTAAATTACACATGTTGTCTATCTAATATAACCGTGCCAAAAATAACAATCTTTCTGTAACATTAAGAAGGGAACTATTGACTGTTAACATCGTTGTAGCAATTGACATCATTGTGACAATTAATATTAAGAAGGAAACTATTGTCCTTTGACATTGTTGTAGCAATTATCCTGGCAATTAACATGGAAGTTACATAGAAATTAATCTGACCAATAACATGTTGTAGCAATTAAGGTTTGGCAGTGAGAATGTTGGGTACACTCAAATTGAAGGAGAATAAGAAGACAAAACAAACTATAGAAGGATCAACTTTTAGTCCTTCAACAATCAACATAGTAAACATTTAAGGTAACTCGTGGTATCACCAGCAGTAAAAATCAGTCACAGTTAATTGGCAAAAATCATGGGCATTTATAGCAAGATCAGGCAATCGATTTAAATAAAATTCGTGGGTGTTTTATTAGCAACTCAGTCAATCGATTTAAAAGAAAAAACGGGGGGATTTCAACAGTAATCTTTGTCAACTTTTAAAAGAAAAAACGTGGGCATTCAACGACAATCTTTGTCAAATTTTAAAAGAAAAAATGTGGGCATTTCAACAACAATCTGTGTCAATGTTTAAAGCAAAAACGTGGGCATTTCAACAACAATCTTTTTCAACTTTTAAAAGAAAAAACGTGGGCATTTAAACAACAATATCTATCAACTTTTAAAAGCAAAAATGTGGCCACTTCAACAACAAACTCAGACAAGTTTTAAATGGAAAACTCGTGGTTTCCCTTTTTCATTGCCCAGATGCGAAATGAAAATGCATACAGGAATGACCAAAAATCCCTTCCCTTACCAGGATACCAATTATAAAAACACAGAAAGGGAAATGATTTCATTTTTCCATTGCCAGGATACCAATACAACATAGACATGAATAACACAAATAAACGTTTTTCCATTTTCAGGATACCAAATACAAAAATGCAGACAGGGAATCAAATTGTTTTTCCATTGCAAGAATACCAATACAACACAGATAGGAATAACAAATAAAAACGTTTTTCCATTCCAGGATACCAATGAAAAATTGTAGACATGAAATCAATTCATTTTTCCATTTTCAGAATACCAATACAACGCAGTCAGGAATAACAAATGTAAACGTTTTTCCATTTCCAGGATACCAATACAAAAATGCAGACAGGAAATCAAATCGTTTTTCCTTTTCCATAATACTAATACAATGTAGACAACAGTAAGAGAAATGCAAAGATCTAATAGGAAAATTCATTGAAATGATCGCATGGATTCTATCAGTCAAGGCGTAGATAAAAACCAACATGGATGCAAGATAATCCATACATAGAGGTCTTTGCGAGATGGAGCAAGTCAAACAATTAACCAAGGATAATAACGGAGGTAGATGGCTGATAGGAACATCCTTCTCCCATCATCCATAAATAGAAAAGAAGGGTGTTGATATCCATAGGTCTATTAACGTCGAAGCGATGGCCGTAAATCAAGATCCTAGTGGACTGCTCAGGAAAGGACTGATGAGCTAGGGACGAAAGGAAAAAACAACCACAATCTTCACAAATCAATACACCACAGGATGGTCAAGACATGTCGGGAGTCGAAGGCCATGGGAGTCAATCAATCATCGAGCTATAGGCTATGGAAAAAATTCAATCATCAACTAGAATGCTAAGACAATCAATTGACTTACCCAATTAAACATGTAGATTCAAAGCATAAATCCTACTACAATCTACCATGAAAAAATAAAGAAAATGTATCGTTTCCCAATCACCCACTTCGATGTGATGTCCCGCGCGCTTCGTGCAAATCCTTCTTGCCGACCGATGAGACTTCACCGGTACCTCCCAACTAATGCTAGGGGTAATCTTCTTCCCCCTTAGCCCCCCAAGCCGCAAAGGGGCCACACACACTATCCAGAGGTTCAGCTAGCTCCCAACTTGCCTTGCAAGGTCGAGCTACCACTCCTCACCAAGATGGGTATCCCAAATCCCATAAGCTAAGTCAGTCAAGTATAGATTTCTTCAACGTAATGTTATGCAAACAAAAGAGATCCATCATCATTCTCCTCCCTCCATTATATAGAGTTTCGAAGTCCCTTACTTTCGCAAAATCCCATTTTATTTAAAGTTTAATAAATTAAATCATAAAAATCCTCCCCGTACATGTGTAACCTATCCCCCTCATTCCTCCAAAAAGTATTTTCTTTGATTACGTAATTACCCTTATTTCCCTCACCCACCTAGAGTCACTCCTAGAATCGCTTCTAGGTGTCCCCAAATTCCCTTACAAGTTTTAATGACTTTCCCCATTACCAATTTACTAGTTGAGTTAATTTAGAAAGTTCTTAAATGCTAGATACCTTACTAAGTTTGACTTTGTGCTTTTTCCCTTGTGTTTCCCTTTTCTTTTTATGTTTCCTTCTTTTCCTAGTTTTCTAATTATTTTAGATTTCCCTCTTTCCCCTTTTCATTTAGAACTCAATTTCCCGGGTGTAGAAATTAAATTTTTCCCTTTTGCCTTTTTAATTAATAAATTTTAAAATATCATAATATAATAAAACAATTATTTCCCCCTTTTTATTTTTTATTTTTTATTTTTATCCAAACAGATTTTTATGAATCAATTAAATTGCTTACTCCCTTCTTGTTACAAGATTAATGAAGATTATCATCATTATTTATTTTATTTTTAT
>SNQJ01S0066820.1:128817-150535 GCA_010110895.2 Picea sitchensis | reverse complement strand
GAGATACATAACATAGAACGAATAGAGAATTGATACTTATCTTTTGATTGAGAAGACTTCCATATCAACATGGTCTAGGCCAAGGTACCAAACCCCAACAACACTCCAACCAATGGTCTCTCATTCCCCACATGCTTGTCCCACCCCAGGAGTGTACACCTTCACCGTCACACAGTCCATTGGCTGCTACACCTCCCTTTCCTTGGGCTTCAACAAAATTCCGGATCGAAAGTCTTAGAGCACCGTGGCTTGAGGAGTTCCAACTTCCCTCAAAGGTATCCAATCAACATCTTTTCAAGCTACTCTTTGTAGTAAACATTCTAACTTTAATCAACATCATCTCATCTGCATCACCCACATGCAGTTATCATGAGAGAACATAAAAGAATTCATTTAGGAACTCCAACTTAGTTCAAAAAGGAATTCAACTTTTCCCCAAAACATGAAATTCCATTTCATAATTCTTCTTGGCTGTTGCCATATTATAATTGCAACCTACCTTGTGGTTTTCCACAAGCACCAAACTGCATACCATTTTCCTGCAAGGCTTCATATTGCATACTGCCAACAATTGTCAGTATTTCCTGTACATCATAATTCAATTGCAATATTTATAGAACCATATGCAGTGAACTTAGAATTGTCTACATCTAGCAATTCAATCATAATTACCAAACAATTTAATAAAATAGAATGACTCGTCGTTCTATGCATATGCATTTTCATAGTAATATCTGTAAGTTCATTACTTCTTTTTCTGAACAAGAAAATTTCCTGTAGTCAATGCTCATGTGACTACTTGACTTGGAACTTTCCTGTTGCAATGTCTAACACCTCTATGAAATGTCCTCAACTTCATGAGTTAACAACATTTCAGCTGCTAGTAATGATTATTTCCATGCAAAAATATATATGCACGTACTTACAAAACATATTCAACCATTGCATTTAGTATACAATTCTATCTCTTACTATGCATGAGTGAAATTCTTAATGCATATTATTCAATGCACCTTGCATTGAATTACATAATGCTCTTTATCTCAGTCATGTATCTCACCATCCATAAGTTGAAATTATGGCCAATGTGTTGACACATTCTCCACTCACTTCCTATTGTCTTCCCAATTAATTGGTTGCCTTCCTTTTCGACCCGAACACTACACCAAGAATATAATTATGTGGTGTTCATTAGTGTTAGAAAAAAGGTTGCAGTCCAAGTTTTATTTAAAGGTAGGAATCTTTTAGTACATGTGAGGCTCATAACCTTTCCATATCCAACCATGCCCTAGTATCATACATGAATAGCTTACTGGAATTCATTCCTATAACAAGTTTTTATCTTTTAATTCTTTGGTTATTACCCCATAACCAAATTAACATGACATTCTACTATGTCAGTGTGTGCATTCAGAAGCTAAAAATATTTGAATTAATATAGGCCTTCAGCCTTTACCACATCCAGTGGTATGCATTCAAATAATATAATCATGTGATTTTATAAAATAACTCTGGCTGAGGAAATTCTTATCTAAATTTCCTTTCAACAATTATGCAAAAAGAGTAATAAAAACTCATACCTGCATGATTGCCATTAATAAATTTTATACTACCTGAATGTCTGATGGCAATAGAAGCTTTCATGCTTCTTTTTATCAAACTTATAACGAACCTTCAAGTTTCTGTTTCTTCTTTCCATATGTAGCAACATCATTAAAAACACTTGCAACATGAAAGATTTCTTTTTCTGCTTATGGTTGTTCAACCAACCTTAATTCAACTGCTGCTACCACAATTTTTAGCAACTTCTTTCTCCCTGTAAAACTTTTTCTTGTCGATCCCAGAAGTCTTCAATTCTTCCCGAATTCTTGAATCTTCTTGTTCTCTCATTGTATTCACTGTACATGCCTATTTTTGTTCTGAGCACTTTTGACGCAGTGCCCCCACCTCAGCGGGGTCTGTTGACCTCCTGGTTAATGGATCTTCAAACTCTCGGAGCTGGAGTAGCTCTTCGGGTCCCTACTAGAACCTCCACGAAACAAATCCACAGGTCCTTGTGTGAAACCTTACTCGCATGAACTAGCGGCGGGCCCAAGCTTCCTCTACGTGACCACTGGCTATGACCACACACCTATGCAAAAGGCGTTTCGTGATCTCGAACTTCGGGTGTTTTGCTGCGAGTCAACCTCGACTCTCCTGATCCTCGAACTCCGAACGAAGATCCTAGCGAGTGCTAGCTCCATTCCTTTGACCTTCGACAATGTGAACTTCAATTATGACCTGGGTTCCAACTCCCACGCGCTTCGATACTTCTCACTTCACGATGTCGGAAGACTACTCACCTCCCTCCTTATGATACCCGAAACCTTCTCCCCAACGAAGGAGATCGACGGTCAGATCTACTTTCAGACTGACAAACCAAACTATTCCTCCTGAGATTTGAAGTGTTAAATGACTCCCGACTCTTATCTTCCTCGTGACTCCACTGGATCTATCAACACGCGACTGTCAACACCTCTCTCGTCCAAGGATATCTACTGTTCATTTAGATTCTTTATAGGTTTCTTTTGTCCAACTCTGCGTCAACCCTTCTGAACTTGTTTTCCATGAGGTGACTTCGACCCTCATATTTCCTTTGAAAACTTTACAACTCTGTCCTTCCTGAGCTTGATTCTCATAGCAACTCAAGGATTCTCAAGAATCTTGCTCGCACTCCTTGCGTCCTTCACAATAACCTCTGGCTATCTGGAACTCTAACTCTGTGCGCTCCTTGGAACATAAGTTCTTCAACCTCCTTCCCTTGGGTTGGATAAGTCAAAGACTTAACTTGGCCTGTGCACACCTTGCATGGCTCTGTGCTACCCTTGCACTTCTGTTGGTATAAGTTTCACGATATCTCTCATAAGATTTCTGAGATAAACCCAGAATTTGTCGATGCACTCCTTGCAGGAATTCATTCAATTGATACATACAACAAACATAATACACCATAAAATTGGATCAAAGCATTCTTATATTGATTTCTCTTTATAAGTCATTCCAATTTTAAATTATTTGACTTGATATCTCCATACTCTTGAAGAAATACCTTCACACCCTTGGAGTGCATCCACAATCCTCTACTATTCTAGCTTTCCTCCCTGGAGTGTTGACATGCATTCCTATTAGTTGGATATCTATCTCATGATTTCTTCTTCCATTATCTTAGGATGTTCATGGAATTGACTCCATCCAAGAGTTTTTCCTTGTCTACTTTGCATACTTTCCATCACATATTATGTTGATATTAATTTTCAGCATTCCATTATTATTTGGATTCCTCTGATTCAGCTCTCGCATGAACGAATTATAATTCCATAAAACCTTCCTTCCTTATTCCCATTCTTTGAATCTCCATATAAACTTATAGTTCATGCATTATCATGTATTGCAGATGGATTTATCCACCTAACATTCACATTTGATGTGCAAAGATTGTCACCTGGATTGTCTTCCCCAAACAAGAATTCCGTTTGGGGTTTCCATGTTTCTTATTGAACCCAACATCTGGTCCAACGAATTCTGAAAAATCTCAGATGTAGAATAAAGAATTTTTCCTGACCTTCTTCCTTATTTATTCTATCTGAAGACATCTCTAACACTTTTTCTATTTTAATGTTACCATTATGTTTGGAATCCTCTTTCTGAGACCTTCCCAATCACAACTTCCTTTCTCAATTCTGAGCCTTTAGCAGAAATCTATGATCCCTTAAAACTTGTTCTTCTTCTCTAATGCAATTCTTGTGAAATGATCTCTTTTCTTGAGATAATGGATCTTACATCTTTGATGGAACCTATCATAAATTTCCCAGGTCTTCAGTACCTCCCTAATGTAGGTCCGAACTAGACGAAACCCACGGGCTTCCTTCCTAACCCCTTTTCCCTTCTTTAACACAATTTTCAGGCACTAGCCCCCATTTTCCTTAATCCCTTAGTTCGCATGGGACCACGACTGTGACCAAGTGCTAATAGTTGGGTGATTACTCGAGACTTTGGGTTTCATAAGTCTTCAAAGTATATCTCAAAAGTCTCTCAGAGTTCTGAATTAATGAACTTGTGAAGTAATGTGGATCGACGATCCACGTCTACCCATCATCTAATGGTTGATACCCACTGTAGAACTTCAAGCATCGGAGCTCCGAGATTTCAGAACTTTGGATCTTCGGGACTTCGGACCTCGGATCTTCGAAACTTTGGATTTTCACTCTTGCTTCCTTCTAGACTCCCAAATTTTGAATTTACGGACTTCNCTTCTTTACCTTCCGGGTCCACATAGTACACATGTCACCATCTAAAGTGGTGCCAAGTGGCATGCCTAGGAAAGGTCCACGTCACTCTTGGCGACATCATCTGGCCCCACTATGTCTACTTTTTTTCTTTAGAACTTCGGACTTCAGAAGTTCTTCCCTCAACCTACGTTAATTCTCTTGAAATCTGAAATTACGATTTTCTCTTTTGCATCAGAGCTTCGGGTTTTAGAAGTTTGTGCATCAGGACATCCCACTTCTCCTGGTCATCGAATTCTGAAGTTACGATCTAATGGTTGAGCTCTTTTCCTCAGATCTACAATGTAGATCTCCCTCGGGACTTCAGAGTTTTGGGTTTCGGCCTTTTCTCTTATTTTCGCACCCAACTGCACTGAAGTCGCAAAATCCAAAGGGATTCCAAGTTAACCCTTTTGCACCTTCTCCTGATATGAAGATTGTAAAGGATTTCCATTCCTTCTGAATAGATCCTACGATTCACATTACTATGCGGTCCAATACCACTCCTATTGTGGTTTTACGATACCGCTACTCTTCCCGAGCCTTGTAACACGACCAAGGTAACTTATTGACACTCAGGAATGTTTCTGAGGTCCAAAATTGGTTCCTCCAGACACAATTTCCACTTGAAACCTTGGTTCTCATGACCACTTAACCGACCCATCCAGGCTCAGTGCTGAAAACCTTGGCTCTGCTCTCAATTTTTTTTTTCTATTTCAAAAACAATCTTTTCCGAACTCTTGCTTCAACTTCAACTAACATGGCCCATCCAGGTTCAGTGTTAAAACCTTGGCTCTGATACCAAATTGTAACATCCCCGGCCACCAACAGGCCGAATGACACTACTCAAACCCCTTAACTTTACCTTGACTGCTTTGATACCAAATTGTAACATCCCCAACCACCAATAGGCTGGGTAATGCCACTACTTAGACATACACACACACACACACACACACACACATATATAATGCATATTTAATGAGTTTTAATCAAACAACACAGAGATACTGCTACCATACATACTCAAATGGAAATAACAATAATTCATATACGCAACATAATACATGATAATATTCAAGTATCACAGACATTCATAACATATATAATTAAGTACAGAAAGAGACTTATCTTTTAACTAGAGTAAAATACACCAACTGTGTTCCAACCTTCCATGAACCTCCCAGCCTTAGACCACGCTGCTCATCACTCTCAGCAGTAGGTCACCCCCGAGATGGGACTAAAATCCATCGGGAAATGGATTCCTAGGCTAGGCAAGGTCAATAAGGAATTTGCGCAAAACAACATGAATGATCTGTTATCCCAGGAGCCACTTATGCCCACAACCCACAGACCCTCATTCCCCACACGCCTGCTCCACCCCAGGAGGGTACACCTTCACTAATACAAGTCCATCGGTCAGTACACCTCCCTTACCTTGAGCTTCAGCAAGAGGCTGGACCAGAAGTCTCAAATTATTGTAGCTGCTACAGGACTCCCTTCCAGGAGAACTCACTTCCCAACAAAATATCTCAGCTGGGAGAGTTGCTCACAGGCCTGGCAACCTGCTTATTCAATTCAATTCCTAAGCAATACTGCAACAACATTTAGCTAAAATCTGGGTGACGACAGCCACAGGAATTGATTATGGACCCGAAAATGGAAATGACCAGACGCTAAGACACAACACGGATCATGGAACAGATGGAATCAACCCAAAAATGGTTCAGGTATGGACTAGACTCTGCAAGAGTGGAAAGGTTGGGTTCATGAAAATAAACAGGTCAACTTCATAGTTATGGATTTCAGAATGCGTGGTTATACAAAGGTCCAACGTAGATGCAAAACGAGGTCAGATGGAGAATCCAAGCGAAATCAGGCGGAGGATGGAAAAATGGGCATCAGACCTCATAGGAGATGTGAATCAGTCCACGGTTCTCCCTTGGGTTCAAGATGCATAACCAGAGAAAAAAACGCCGTCAATGACGAAGGTCCCGGGTTCATACGGAGGATGGGAGGATGGCAGAACCCCCCCAACACGGTTTGAATCTTGGGTTTTAACTGCATGAGCCTAGGTCGACACCTATCTCCTTGGAGCTGCATGCACTCCATTTAACATATGTTCCCTTTACAGGAACTTAGGAAAACACTCAACATGTCCACCTTAGCCTTCAGGAATAATAATAAAATATTATTCCTTTAGAGGTAAGTCCCCTAGCTTAGCCCCTAGGTCCCAAACAATTAGCCTCCTCCCTCATCCTACCTAGTGGAAGCTTAGTCCCCCATCACTCTTTCTTCGTGGTCGGTCTACACACAACAATGTTTATATTTTTATTAATGATTTTGCATAATTACAAATACAAAATAGGCTCCTGGCCTTAGCATCCTAGGATCTTTGGCCCAATCATCACATAATCCTCCTAGCTTATTATAACTCGGCTGACCAACCTAAAAAACATGCTTACAATTCATAATTACCATTTGGGCTCTGCCGGGGAATATTACAAGACGAATGGATGGCTCCACCTCTATGAGACAGACCTTGAGTTCTCCACCACCTACCAAATTTTGGGAGCAAACTCAGTGGTCGCTAATTTCCATCTTCAGGACGAGTTGTTGTGTTGTCTAGGCCATCTCTATGTTCCATCAAGCGAGAAAAAGAAGATGATTTGGGAAGCTCACTAGAGTCGGGTGGCTGGACACTTTTGCGTCGAAAAGACAGTGGTAGTGCTGCAAAAACATTTCTACTGACCAAAACTTTGACAGGATGTTAGAAAGTATATGAGGTCCTGCACTATTACCAAATCGACGACTAAGAAACAGGGCATGTACACCTCTCTTTCTACTCCTGAAAAGACTTGGGAATCCATCTCAATGGACTACATGTTAGGCCTCCCATCCACCGAGAGGGGCAATGACTATGTTTTTGCGGTTGTTGATCGCTTTTCTAAGATGACAATTTTGGTCGCCTGTAGGAAGAACATCACTACAGAGGCCACTGCCAAGCTCTTCTTTGAACGTGTCTAGGTACACTTTCGGATCCCACAAACCATTGTCTCATATCGGGACAGTCGGTTCCTTATCACATTCTGGTCGAGCCTCTGGTCACTGCTGGATACCAAGCTCACCAAATCCACTGCCTTCCACCCCCAGACAGATGGCCAAACCGAGGTCGTTAATCGAATAATTTCACATATCCTACGCATGTACAATTCCAAGTACCCCTGCACATGGGATGAGAGTCTTCCCTATGTCTAGCATAGCTACAACTGAGCTCTGCATAGCTCAACTGGACAAAACCCCTTTCAGGTGGGGTTGGGATTCCAACCATTGGGCCCCATGGATGTTGCACTACCCCTGGAAAACACCTCAACTGACTCATCTCCTGCTCCAATAGAAGTTGACAAATCCACCCGATTCATTGAGAGGATCCATCACATCCGCCAATAGGTTCACGATATATTACAAAAGTCCAATTCCAGGTACAAGCAACGTCATGATCAACAGCGGGTGCCATATATGTTTCAGGTGGGAGACAAAGTTTGGTTTCAATTGCAGAAAGAACGCCTTATAGGGCCCCATCGAAAGCTTCACCCACTCCAGTATGGGCCATACACCATCACCAAGGCTGTGGGTGACAATGCTTTTGCACTCAACATTCCCCCTTTCCTTGGCCTACACCCAGTCTTCAACGTGGTTCTCCATCAGCCATATTTCCCACCATTATTGGACACCTCAAAGATAGCAGAGCAGTTGACACCAACATAGCTCAACCCTAACTACATGCAACAATAATCCAACGATTAGATTGTGGACACACATATCAAGGGAACCTGATAACAAAGGATCCATCTTTATCGAGTTGTCAAAGAAGGTCAACTCCTGCACCAAGGCAAGTGGCTCACCTGAGGCCAAATTCAATAGAAATTTCTTCATCTGATGGGGGAACTCAACGCAATGGAGACCATTGCTTCCTAAGGGGGGAGGATTGATCCATATGGATTTCAGTGGCCTCCCACCTATTCCAACTGGTTCATTTTAGCATTTTTCTAGTTTGGCAGTTTTGTTCCTAGTTTTCGGGTCCCTGACTTGTAGGGCCGTTTTGAGGCCCTAAACAATGTTTTTAGGGCTCGCCACAATCGGAAATTCCCTTTGATAGATCGCCAAAAATGTGTATTCCTAGGATATACCTTTCCAACGGGCTATTGTGCGCCTAAAACAAAGATTGTATGCAAAAGTTACGACTCGGGGAAGTTGATGTACTAACTTACCCAAATGGGGCCCACATGACTTTTGGCGCTTCATTTCCTAGGGTTAGGTTTTTGGATGTCTAGGGTTTTTGACATTCCTATTTATTGTAAAAATGACTTCAGAGCCTCATTGTAATCATCTTCTTGCCAATGAGCATAGCCGTCACATCCCTTCTCAGAGATAAGACGACACCATTCCAACAAGCTTGTTTTCCGCTACATTTTACAGTTTCAGCGTATTTCCTTATTGAATAGAAAACTAATTTTACTGTATCTTTGATATTCTGTGTTTAGAATATTTTAATAATATGTATTCATTTCGTTCTTCTCATTAAATCCGGATCAATGCAACTCCCTAGGCCCAGAAAAAGGTAACCCAAAAGAAATTCCCAGGTGCCCAGGGAGTGAAATAGTATTATATCTAGCAAATATATCTATAACCTACATACATATTAATAAAATTGAACAATTAGTTCCAAATAGTAAAATTCAAAAACATAAACACAAACAATTTGAGAATCATACGATATTTAACTCTACAATGATACCTATGATGCAAGTGACTTGTCCATCCCAGATGGACATTCCCCGACATTTCCTAGTCCCAAATCCTGTAGAAACAAAAGAACAATACAAATTTGAGGATGTCATAAAATAAAGAAATGACTATGGTGAATTTATCAAATGTGATACATACCTGTGTGTGGGGTGCACCTAATGAATAGATTGCCTCTATTGTTTCACCGGTGGTGGGGATAGGCATTGATGCATCCATTGGCATAGAGGGCCTACTACTCGGACATAACAATTGCAAAACAACATACATTAAAATATCTATATAAATACACAAAATACAAAATAAATATATAACAATAAAGAACATAGAGAGGGTTAAGATACTAACCTCCTCCATGAAGTTATGTTGTCCACTGGGCTCTATAGGCCCATAACATGTCTGCCCACAACTCGAGCATCTATGAGGTTCATATGAATGACTGCTATGTCCATGTGCCCTCTCCTCACTGTACTGTCCTGTGCATGTTGAAGATCCAACCCCTCTGTCAATGTCTCTGGCAGACACCTACTGCGATATAGTGCAACAAAGCTACTGTGTTTCACTAGGATACAATTCAATGATGAAATATCTAGTTGTACCTATTGCAATATCTCTACACTAGGAGGATGTTGGGTAGGGGGTCGGGCCTTCTCTTGGGGGGACGAGGACCTAACACGGGGTCGCGCCTTGCATGCTCTTGGTCTTGTGCGAACCCTTAACCCACCCCTTAAAATTCAACAATGTAAAAGTAGTTGACATGCTTACCCAAAATAAACTCATCCCATAATTTTCTCAAAAAATATAAGGGCATCTCCTTGTTATTGTAGGGAGGTTTATCATAAACCATATACCACCTATCCATCCAATTTTGACTAATTTGGGGATGGATGCACCATTCAATGGATATGTGTTTCTTAGTCAATGGTAGTTCTTGTCCATTTCTAGTATCCCTAAAAATATACAATATTTGTTGTTTTGAAATGCCCAGTTCTTTGACTTGGTTTCTGTCCAAACCGGTGCTATATTACTCATGCATTCTTTCCCTATAATCAGAAATAGAGGTCAATTTCCCTTGGGCACTTGAAATGTACTTCACAATGATGTCTAAAGAAGTGGCCAAGGAGACTCTGCTAGGCTCTCTAGTGTCCCTTAATTATTCATCAAGGGTTCTTAATATGACCTTGACCCCTCATCAATTTGAGTGTATACATTGGGTGGTTGTGGTGGGTTGGGGTTTTGATCTTCTTGGTTTTCTTCAGAGTGGTTGACATTGTCTTGGGGGTTCCATTATATTATATGTGCTGCAATTTAAAAGCCATGACATGCAAATTAGGTTGGTTTTTTAATTAAAATACAAAATTACGATTTTTTTTAATTTAGATTCTTGCGAGCAAAATGCTAAATTGGAAATGACCAAATTAGGTTGAAAATAAGATAAATCAAACACACGTAGACATGGTGGCAAGATCCTCCCTTCTTTTCTCCTCTATATATCCTCTCTCTTTGTTCAATGCGAGTCAAAACACGAACGCGATTTGTGCACAATGAGCACAAATCATGCTCACGAACCTTTAAAAAAGTTTAACAGAAGGAATGTGCACGCATTCCTAGGAATGGACACGTGTTCTTAGGAACACACATCCGTTCCTAGGAATTCACACACATTTTTAGGAACACAAGCACGTTCCTTCCTGTAAACCTATGTGTCAATTCTCGTTGAGGTTCAGACACTTCCAAACCTATAGGTTTAGGAACGTGTGTGCATTCCTAAGAATGCATACACATTCATGCGAGTGTGTGTTCCTACTGACCCACTTGCCACTTTTTCGGCCACAATCTTCTTACAATCGCCCAAAGGTCTAACTGTCAAGATGATCAATGGTGGGTTTCCAAAATTTACTTAGCTTATACATGTCTTCTTGATTTAAATTGTCGAGATGTTTCTGAATTTCTAACGCTTCTCGAATGATGCAAGAGGAATAAAAGGGTGTTGAGGCAGGAATTCTAATTTGATCAAAGAAAATGAGGTGTTTATATTTGTGGGAGTTTTCAATGATAGCTGACTTAAAGAGATCCAATTTTGGAGTGTGTCAGCTATGTGTTCTTTAAGTCAAGCATTGAAAGACCTACCAGCTTGACCTATGTATGATTTACTATGAATCCAAAATTCATGACCTTCTTTCCTCTTGTTCATATAAACGTCTCTCCAAGTACCAAATCAATTCTATTACTAAATCAGTCACTAAATCCATTAAATCTTCTTCTTTGTACCCTTTAGTGCAAAACTGCCTTATTCCTCATAATCCTAAAACCATGAAAATCTATGGACAACCCAAAATTTATAAAAAATATATCCCTCTTAGACCTATAGGATCTCCCACTTATGCTCTAGCTCGATTTTTGGCTAAGAAACTTTGATCTTTTATTGGAAAAAATCCTTCATTTATTAAATATTCTTTTGATTTTGTTCAAAAAACTCAGCATCTACACATTGATCAACAATGTACATCATTCTTAGTTTTTATGTCATTTCTATATTCACCAAAATTCTAGTTCCTCAAGCTTTGGATCTCATCTCCAAACTTATCGACCTTGCAATTCTTAACCTAATTGAAATCTTCCTTACCTCTACCTTCTTTACCTTCAAAGGAGTTTTCTATGAACAAATTGAAGGTACAACTATGGGGTCATCTCTTTCCCTAGTGGTTGCCAACATCTTCTTGGAATATTTTGAGACTTTAGCATAAAGTAGCCTTCATCTAAAACTCAAATGTTAGTTTTAATTTTTTGATGATACCTTTGTTGTTTGGACTAATGGTCATACCCTACTGAACTCTTTCTTCAATCATCTTAATAGCATTTCTCCCCATATCCAATTTACTATGGAAATACAAACTGAAAACTTTATTCCCTTTCTGGATGTTCTCATGTCTCATCAACCTCATGCGACTCTTACCCACAAATTCTACTAGAAAAATAATCACACTGACAGATACCTTCATGCCCTCTCACCATCACCTAGCCCAAAAATATGTCATTCTTCAAACTATGGTTAATCGAGTCATTCAAAGCTCTGCTCCCCAATTTCTTGAAGAAGAAAAATCCCGCCTTACTAAATCCCTTGTTGCCAATGGTTACTCTATCTCCCAAATCAATAAATCTTTTTGTTCAACTCTCCATTATAATTCCAAAAAATCCTCTCCCCCTTCCCCACCTCTAGCTCTTATTTCTCTTCCATACATCCAAGACATCATTGACCATCTTTCTAATATTTTGGCTAAAAAGAAAATGAAAACTTCTAATATTTATAATTGCTAAAGGTAAATCTGAGCCTATGCTTGGCCAATGAGTTTATCAAATCCCATGCTCATGTGNTCGACCTTGCAATTCTTAACCTAATTGAAATCTTCCTTACCTCTACCTTCTTTACCTTCAAAGGAGTTTTCTATGAACAAATTGAAGGTACAACTATGGGGTCATCTCTTTCCCTAGTGGTTGCCAACATCTTCTTGGAATATTTTGAGACTTTAGCATAAAGTAGCCTTCATCTAAAACTCAAATGTTAGTTTTAATTTTTTGATGATACCTTTGTTGTTTGGACTAATGGTCATACCCTACTGAACTCTTTCTTCAATCATCTTAATAGCATTTCTCCCCATATCCAATTTACTATGGAAATACAAACTGAAAACTTTATTCCCTTTCTGGATGTTCTCATGTCTCATCAACCTCATGCGACTCTTACCCACAAATTCTACTAGAAAAATAATCACACTGACAGATACCTTCATGCCCTCTCACCATCACCTAGCCCAAAAATATGTCATTCTTCAAACTATGGTTAATCGAGTCATTCAAAGCTCTGCTCCCCAATTTCTTGAAGAAGAAAAATCCCGCCTTACTAAATCCCTTGTTGCCAATGGTTACTCTATCTCCCAAATCAATAAATCTTTTTGTTCAACTCTCCATTATAATTCCAAAAAATCCTCTCCCCCTTCCCCACCTCTAGCTCTTATTTCTCTTCCATACATCCAAGACATCATTGACCATCTTTCTAATATTTTGGCTAAAAAGAAAATGAAAACTTCTAATATTTATAATTGCTAAAGGTAAATCTGAGCCTATGCTTGGCCAATGAGTTTATCAAATCCCATGCTCATGTGTTAAATAATGCATAGTTCAAATCGGTAGATCTTTCAAAGCTCGACTTAAAGAACACATAGCTAACACACTCCACAACCATATCTCTAAGTCATGTATCGATGAGCATTCCCACAAATCCAAACACCTCATTTTCTTTTATCAAACTAGGATTCTGGCCTCTAGACCCTTTTACTCCTCTCGCATCATTCCAGAAGCACTAAAAATTGAGAAACATCCCAACAATTTCAATTGGAAAGACATGTATAAACTAAGTAATTCTCAGAAACCCACCATTCATCATCTTTCCCATTAAACTTTTTCTACTTACTTATTCAACTTTTATTCTCTTCCTCTTAATGATTCTCCTTAATACCCCTTTCTTATTTTTTGTATTTAACCTTAATTCATTCATTTCCCTAGTCATTTTTTCCTATCTCTTTATTTTAGTTCTCTTTTCTTTCCTTCAATCTCTTCTAAATCTCTCATCGATTTATTTATATATTTACCTTTTAAATTAAGGTCTTTCCCCTTCCTCTTAAAGTTCTCTTCTTTTTTAACCTTTAACTTTTAACTTTCCCTAACCATGATCCTTATTTATTTATTTGACTTTTCTCCCTACATTCATTATATTTGTTTATGGATTCCTCTTGGTATCTAATAAATTCATTTATTCTCTTATTTTATTCTAGTTCTTTTTAATTCTTTCTTTTAATTAATTAATTTCAATCTCTTGATACATCATTATTTTTAATTCTTTCTTTTAATTAATTAATTTTAATTTCTTGATACATCATTATTTTTAAGTAGATTTAATCTCCAAACATTTATATCTAATTAATTCATGTATTTTCTTATTTTATTCTAATTTTTTTTCTTTTTTTCTTTTTTAATTAATTAATTTTAATCTATGATACCAAGTGATTATTTTTAAGTAGATTTAATCTCTAAAGATCTCTATTTCTTGTTTTTTTTTACTAATCCCTAATTTTTTCTTACTTTAGAATGATCATCTAATAATTTATTCATTTGTTCCAATAGTTATTCAATATTTTTCCTTTAAATTACACCATCAACATTCATTTCTATCATTACTATATTTTTATGTTTAATATAGTTGTATGTGTCCCTCATGATGGATGAGGTGCCAAAGTTTTTAAGAGTTTATTTCTATAAAGTTAACAACATACATTATATAGAGGTGGGGTGAGAAGAATATTAGATAAAACATAATATATCTGTGAAAACCTACATAATAAGTAATGGATTTAAAAAAAAAATTAAATTAAAATATATTTAATAAAAAAATGATAATTATAACATTAAATAAAATTATATAAACTATAATAATATAGGTTCAAATCCATAGAAATAGGCTATATACACTTCCATAAACTTTAACAAATCTTTAAATTGTCTCCCAAACACACTTTAAATTATTATTATTAATAATTAATATTAAAATTTTATATATATATATAATCAAAAAATATTTTTCACACACTATTTTATTTTACAAAATAAAACAAAATATAAAATATCAGAAAATAAATAATAATAATAATAATTTAAATATATTTTTAAATTAAATAATTATTAAATATAAATTTTAAAGATCAAAAGCTTCCCACATTCAACATCTTTCCATAGCTTATATATATTCAATCCCAATCTACTCTAAAGCCACGGTCATCCATGCATTTACTGTATTAAATCTTGAAATAATATTTATACTCGAAAATATTAAAGTTATACAATAAATTAACATGCTTTATTTTTTAATCTGAGATGGAATTTCTTCGTGTTTTCACCATGGAAGAAATATCAAACGTTAAATAAAACATATATTATACACATACACTTTCAAACAATATTGGAGCAGCGTCTTTCCATAATAACATTTGCAACATACATATCTATTTATGTATATATTATATATTAATTTCAATACCATTTATATAATATAAAAAATTGAAATTTGTTCAAATTTTAAGATGAAACACTCCAATGGAAAATCGTTAACTTAGCACCCGCTACAAAAAAAAAAAAAAATCGTTAACTAAGCACCCGCTATTAAAAAATAAAATAAAATCGTTAAATCGTTAACAAGTTTGCTGCGACAGTCTTTCCTTGAGAACTGGTTTTAGCACTATCGATCTCATCTTTAGAGATCTCAAGTCCAACTAAACATAAACATAAAGAAAGCATTTAGAGAAATTTGTTCTTTTAACCAATGAGAACAAATAACCAGTAAGAAATTTGTTCTTTTAAAACCATTTCTTAATTTTGACGGTAGAGAAAAAATAACCTATCCACTAGAGAAATAAAGTTAATTGCCATATCATTGAACTAATAAACAATTTTAATATCGAAAATTTCAAAACAATCACAAATCATAATAAATCACAACAGTAAATTTACTTAAAGTTGGCTTTGTTTAATTGTTTTATGTTTTTTTTATCGAAATCTCTTAAAATAAATTTATAAAAAATGATAACTTTTTGTTCTTTAAATTGTATTTTTGAATGAGAAATAAATTCAATTTGTTAAAAAATCTAAAACACTCAAATTATATAGAATTAACAACCCAAATCCCCATATCCAATAATTTATCATTAAATTTTAAACAAATACCACCTACAAATATCCGAGACACAACATCTGATACTTCCAACAACTGTACAATACAGTTGTGATGTACCACGCTTTGGAAAATGAATCCTTGGTACAGGAAGAACATAGAGTTAAATATCAGCCATATTACTCATATTTTACACTTTTTTCAATATTGAAGAATTTGGGTGTGTTTTTTAAAAAAAATTATCATGTTAATTTAAAAGAATGGTTGGAATTGTAAATATTGACTGTTAAAATTGCATATTTTAAAAGTAATAGGTGTTTTTCAAGACACTTAATCTATTTATGTATTTAACAATGTAATTTAAGTAATGCAAAATTGCAATTTCATCAACAATTATATAGAGAGATTTTAGTGATGTTTTTCTGAAAAAATCCAAAAGTAGAATGTTTATTAGTGTAAACATTTTACTTTTTTGGACTTTTTCCTGTAATCATCTTAGTCTAAACATTCTACTTTTTGGATATTTTGTTGGTGAAATTGCAATCTGGCATTGCTTAAATTGTCTTTTTGAATGCATAAATGGATTCTTCATTTTTAAATGCATAGATGGATTCATCGCTTTGAAAAATTTCATATTGCACCCAAAATATGCAATCACAACAGCTAATATTTGCAGGGAAATGTTTAGACTTGTCATTTTTAATGCAGTAGTCTAAACATTCTACATTTTGAACATTTTTCAAGCATATTTTTCAGACCAGTTTTGCCAAAAATCTTGCAAATACTGTAAAAAAATTCTTGGAACTGCAAATATTAGTTGTTGAGATTGCATATTCGAAGTGCAGTAGAATTTTTTCAGGGCATTCAATCCATTTATGCAATCAAAAATGCAATTTAATCAATTTAATCAGTGTATTCAAAAATGTAATTTCACTAGGCAGTGGTCTAAACATTTTACTATTTAAACATTTTCCATGCATATTTTTTCAACCAATTTTACCTAAAATCCAATCAAAGTTTTAGAAAAATTGTTGGAATTGCAAATATTAATATTAAAAGATTGTATATTATGAGTGCAATATGTTTTTTTTTTTTTTTTTTTNTTTTTTTTTTTTTTTTTTAGGGTCACATTTCATTTTTATTTCATTTTTATAATAAGAAGATGAATGATTAAAAAAAAATCCAAAAAATATAATGTTCAGAGTTATACATTTCTTTATATTTATATTAAATTGGTAAACTGTACAGGTCAACCTGCTTAATAATTATCCATTTCTTTATATTTATATTAAATTGGTGAACTGTACAGGTCAACCTGCTTAATAAAGCTTATGTTTTTACTGTAATTGTGAAGTATACACTTGTGTTTATGAATTTTCAATAATCAAAGTTTATTTATTTAGGTTTTTACTATGATCTGAGACACTTTCTAAATAATTATAACTAAACGGATCTAACAAAGTGCCTAAAAAATTTAAAGTAAAAGTGTGATATAAAGTAAAAATGCCGTTTGAAAGTCCACGCCTATAATTTATTAATTTACTATAATTTATTAATTTACAATAATTTATTAATTTACAATGATCAAGGTTTATCCATTTAGGTTTGTGCTAATAACATTTTTGGTGACCCCGGACAAATGCTCAAACAGATATAGCTTAAACGATCTGACAAATGCTCAAAAACATGTGGACAATATACTTAGACACTAGAAGGATAAATCTTAGCATAGTTGCAATTCAGTAACTGTTTATAACACAATTTCTACTGTTTATAACAGATAATTTCTGTATGAAATCTAACAGAATTTCTACTGTTTATAACAAATAATTTCTGTTATAATTGATTATAATTTTGCATGAGCATGCTCGGTTATAATTAGATTGATTACAATGGAAAATAGCATGCTCGGTTCTAACTAGAAACATGAACTTACGTCCCCACTCAGGAAGTACAGTGCATGGCCGGTTATAATTAGTAACATTAACTTACGTCCCCACTTAGGATTCAGAAAGTACGTGCATGGGCTGCTTCTTAAATATTTCTCCATCAAACTCAAACGAAGTACATGGCATGAAGGTTTCATGTTTAATAACATATCAAATGCAATGTATACTGGATCATGATCATGGTATGCAAATGCAACATTTTATGAATTTATATTCCAACTATTTTATGGATACGTTTCTCCACATCATCACAATAACATGGAAAGTATAAATTCTTAGAAATTATTATGTATTCTGTAATACCAATGTATCATAGATGCTAAAATGGAATAGAAATATGCATCCTAGATAATTTGTGTTAACTCATGTTCATCTACTAGAACATGTATTTTTCCCAAATGAAATAGCAAGTTGTAGAAAATGGAATAGAAATGTGCATCCTAGATAATTTGTGTTAACTCATGTTCATCTACTAGAACATGTATTTTTCCCAAATGAAATAGCAAGTTGTAGAATCATTGGAAAAAGTATGAATAATTTGTTCTAACTCATGTTCAACTATTGAAACATGTCATTTTCCCAAATGAAATAGCAACTTGTCTCCTAAATGAAAATCTAGTTCCAATGCTCACTTGACAAAGTATGCATAAATCTTGACAAAGTATGCTACATAACACTATTTTCAATCTCTTTTTTTTTTTGTAAGTTAGAGATTTATATTAAAGGACCTTGCACAGTAAAAAAAAATATATATAGCTGGCGTGAGGTGGTTGCATCGCCCAGGTGGGAAACCAATGCAACCATCTGTTAATCCATAATCATGTTTGAAAACTAAGTTTCTATCACAGGCTATTTTCCTATGTCTATGCCTAAAGCTAAGCTTGTAGACAATTAAGCCACACAGGGCTAAAACAAAAGAGGGTACAACCATCTCGCCAATGGAAAAACACTAGACTATGAACCTGAGAAACCAGTCGTCACATTGAGCTTGGGGTCGCGTGAGGCGCCTTTCCATTGTCCATTTTTATGGCTCCAGAGTCAGGGCCAGTATCCTTGGAACTGGTGTCTTGTGAAGGAGAGCATATATCAGCGCCTCCAGGCGTTCCTCTCGTCATTCCCGCCGCTCGAACCTGAAAAACAAATCTGCAAAGTTGCGTTGAACCTCAAAGAAAAGGTCTTGTATAATTGCAATTGTGCTCTAAAGCCCCAAGTGCTCATCGTCGGGTGCAAGAGGTGGAGGTGAGTGTGGAGAGGCAGGAGAATCATGGCAGGAGGCAGAGTGACTGGGTGGAGCGGTTGGAGGGGTGACAGAGCGGGAAGGGGGCAGCGAATTCGAAGGCTCGTCCTCCTTCAATTCGGGTGCAAAACCAAGCGAATTTACCAGACTGTCAAACCTTTCGACCCTGCAAGCCCAAGGGGAGGATAGAGGAGGAAGGTCCATGGTTGAAGAGTGAGCAAAGGAGGGTTGCATGTTAGGTTTGTGTTTGCATCCATGCCCCTGCGTGTTATACCAATCTACTCAACGCTTCGATTTTCCTCTTTTCCTCGACACCAGGAGGATGAAGAGGAGAGGGTGGGCAAGAAAAAGCAGAGAAGCTGGAGGGGACTACAATATGGGGCTGAAGCGCAGAGGCCAAGATATGAAAACGAACTGGATAACCCAATGCCTAGAGAAATAGCCGGAGGAGCCTTCAAGCTTGACGAGATCGTTTGAAGTTCCATCTCATTGCCATTACTTCAGCCGTGTGATAGAGCTGGTGCGGGTACTCGACCCAATGAATAACCTACCAGGATTTAAGTTTCCTCGTTAAATAGTTGGAGAGGTAAGGAGGGTGGCAAGGCACATGG
The DNA here is from genome assembly GCA_010110895.2 of Picea sitchensis. NCBI lineage: Eukaryota > Viridiplantae > Streptophyta > Pinopsida > Pinales > Pinaceae > Picea > Picea sitchensis. The sequence continues at coordinate 130,907 of SNQJ01S0066820.1, read as the reverse complement.
GTAAACTGTGTCAAGTGTGTGTCGTCCGACCCCTTGTATGCTATTCTCGCGGTGACACCCCATCCGGGGAGTGGTTCGTGTTGAGGGCTTTGGCCATGCATGCTCTAACTAAAGGATGATCCGAGGAAGAGTCAAGGTTGCAACAGAAGTCCCCTCTCGTAATGTTGACCCCGAAATTCACCAGTGTGTCCACCACTGGATTCGCTTTTCGACCAACATGGGAGGGGATGATCACCATATGTGGCTGGAGCATGGTTTTGAGCTTAGCCAGGCCGCTGGTGAGTCTCTAGCTTGGGGAGACCCGTTCCAGATCCACTCCATTGAGGAGGCGAGAGAGAAGGTTTATAATGATCTGTGAATCCCCTTCCACGTAAAAAATATTGAGACCTTGACCTAGAGTCGCTTGAGGCCTTTGAGTAGGCCCCAGAGTTCAATTGTGTTATTGGTGTTGTGCCCTATGTTCCCGGAAAGAAGAAGATGTTTCCTTTGTTTTTCTGAATGGTAGCTCCAAAACTTGTTGGGGCCGGGTTTCCTTTTGACGCACCGTCAAAGTTGATTTTGAAGAATTGTTGGCACAGGGGCAGACCCAGGGTTCAACACTACAACAACACACTAAAAAAGCCTTAACTACCGACTCTTTCGGCAACACCTGCGAAGTAGATGAAGACTCACCCGAGGTAGAGGCAGGGGTGGCTGCAGGACTCAGGTGTCTGCAACCTTAGCTCAGACACAGATCTGTGATTGTAATACTTAACAGAGCACTTAGCACCGACAGTTCATCAATATTCTACCACTATTCTACTGCTTAGATAAAACAGAGCATCGCATCATTCACTCAGATCTGTTGTATCTAAGCACTTATCATTAAGAGGTAGATTAAATCTAGCAGATTCAAGCACTAAGCACATTCACATAGGTCAGATCTACATCCATATACATCATTAGCACAAAGCATAAGAAGATCTATCTATCTATATCAAAGCACTTAGCAAGAAAAGACATAAACATATCAAGACATCGCACAAAGCGGGGCAACACATCATTTACGTGGTTCACCCCGACCCTGGGGCTACATCCACCAACTCTTCTTCTTTATTGTCTTCAATCAATCAGTTACATGCATAGAGCCACGAAATCCTACTCCGCATAGGACATGAGATCTACGCGCACCTCGCCAGATCCGCCTTCCCCGAGCTAGGTTACAGCACTAAGCCTTCTACAGTCACTTGTACTCATCTCTACAAGCTTCACATAGTATGCACAGAGCCCTTACAATCCTTTGATCACATAGATCTAGCACTTAGCCATCTGTCTAACATCACATAGATGTATTCTCTATATATCCTTTCATTTCCTAGACATCTATATATACATTAAAAAATAGGCCTAAACATGGGTAAACCCATGGGTGAACATCCCATACCTGTTACATAATCTCAAATCCCAAAAAGGACCCAAAAAGGGGATGAGATCCCACGATCTCTGCTTCGTCTTGTGCTCCTCCTTCGACAGGCCGTTGAAGTCCCAAAGTAGGTCAAACTTGACCAAAGATCTCTCAAAACTTGGTCAAGGGCCAACAGACCCCCAACACTCACCTGTGACTTGTCCCGAGTCACTCTGATCTAGGTAGTTATGCTTCAAAATCCTCGAGCCTTGCTCGAGATGCTTTGACTTGTTGTTGTTCCATGGCCTCTTGTGTAACGAACTCTTGGATGACTACCTCGTTCACAGGCCCCTCCAAGCACTGTTCAACTACCATAACAACCTGCTCCAGTTATGCTCCTTGGTCTTCTACCTCTGTGAAAAATTGGTAGGCATTATCTTGTACAGGTTGGAGTCTCTGAGTTACTTCCATAAATCTGCTCTAGATAGTGTGGATCTGTTGTTGGGCGGTGCGTTGCTCTTGGGAGCGCTTCATTCTTTCCACCGCTGAAAGAGGCTTCAGCTGCGCTTGTATCATTTTGGCTTGATACTTCACCTCTTGGAGATGCGACTCCAGTGGATTTAGTTCTTGATTCTCTTTGAGTTGCTCATAGGTCTGGGCACTGTGATCAGTAAGTTGATTACATTCCATAGTAAGGGCTTTTATT
>SNQJ01S0066820.1:113687-125106 GCA_010110895.2 Picea sitchensis | reverse complement strand
GCCACACCAAGCGAGGAGATGTCGAGGAACTCCATTTCCTCCTGAATGTATCTGTGCAGAAAACTGCGGTACTTTAACACCAAATGTTTCTCTGAATCTTTGATACCCAACTTTGTGTGTAGGGTATGAAACATAATTGTCATCTCATGCACATCCTAGTCCCTTTGCTGCCACAACATAGTCCATTATATGTATTTGTCCTCATAGCTCCCCACGGGATAATATTGTTCCTTGATGGTGTCTCGGAAAGAATTCCAAGTGGGTGCGGTCGAGAACAGAGAGGTTTCTCCCTCGCCCTATTGCTCTGAGTAGGTTTCCCACCAGTCCTTGACATGGGGGGCGGCTTTGAGGAGTGCGAAAATAATCTTTTCTCGGTCGAAAAAGTCGTGAACCGAGAAATATACTTCTAACAGATTCAACCATCTGCATCTATTTGGCCCTCAAATATGGGAATGTCAAAGTTTACTTGTACCTTAAAAGGAGTGGTGCCTCCAGAGTGGCTGTTGGATGTTGATGCGCTACCAGTGGGAATCCGTTGAAGAATCTGGGCAAAGTTGTCCATCATCGTGTTCCTTTGTTTCTCGAGGGCCTCCTTGAGCAACATTTTGATAGGATCTCCTGCTCCCTCATCTTTCTTTTCTTCCCCCATGGGTGGTCGTCTGGGTTTGCAAGGCTGATCTTGCAAAGGTTCAACCAGATCGAGCCCCAACTCCTTATACCCCGACCTCGTTGGGGACATGAAAAGAAGGATCGAGAATGAGCAGACCGCTCTGATACCACTGATCTAGATTTATGTAGGAACACAATGAAATACATAAATACACATAAACACAGAGAGGCAGTAGAAATAAGACTTCAACTGATCCATATTTATGTAGGAACACAATGAAATACAAAAATACACATAAACATAGAGAGGCAATGGAAATAAGACTTCCTTTCATTAATAACAAATGACTGAAATATGTTTACAGACAAAATGGAAATAAACTAGCTAGGGCGTTGGTAGCTTATCTCTAAGAAGAGATGTGGCGGCTACTGGCCTATGAACTGTGTTACAATGAGGCTCGAAGGCCTATTATTATTAAGAAACAATGGAAAACCGTAAACATCCAAAGACCTAACCCTAGGAGATGAAACGACAAGACTATGGGCCCCGTTTGGGTAAGTTCGTACATCAACTTCCCGGGGACGTAACTTTGGCATATGATCTCCATTTGACGCGTTCCATACCTTGTTAGAAAGATCTATCTGAGGAATACAACTTTTGGGTGAGAAACATCAATCTACGACCCATGTTGCTCCCCGTTTTCCCAAAAAATGTCGTTTAAGGCCTCAAAACAACTCCGGAAGTTCAGAACTCGAAAAACTGCTAAAAATAGTAAACTGTGCGGAAACTGAAAAAATGAAAGAAGCAACGGTGGGGGTCCAAGTGGATTAGGTGGGTGGCCACCAATATCCACCTGGATCATTCTTCTTCTTTCATTCCAGCCTGATCTTTTTCAACCCAAGGTTTTCCTAGTAACATGGTAAATGAGGCGTTGTTCTCAATAAATTTAATAATCTCAAAATCTTCCTCTGTCGAAGTTCCATTGGAATTCATAGATATCGTGGTGATATTTCCGCATAGGTTTATCAGATTTCCTCTAAATATCCATATTCCTCCCAATTAAGGAGTCATAATAGGCTCCCCTAAAGGTTCCCAAGTTCTTTCTGTCATGATATTCACCTGTGTTTCCTCATCTAAAACACAGTCAATGTCGAAGTCTCCTATTCTTGCTTCAAGGCATTATTTTTCTTTGAAGATCTTTGATAAGATGACATGTCGGTGGTCATTCAAAGTTTCTCTTATCTACAACAATGTTTTCTCTGATTCTTTATGGGGTTCTGCCATTTCTGGATCTGCCTTAGGGTTTTCTTGTTCCATGTTCATTCCTTCAAGCTTAGCAATCATTCTAGGGAAATACAATACTTCATGGTCCATAGCTTTGCAACAGAGACAACTAGGTCTTCTCCCAGGGAATTCCTTAGCAAGATGTCTTGGTTTTCTACAACTATAACAGAGGGTTAATCCTCTCTTTCTTTTAAATGATCCCCATCTCTTTTTGTACTGCATGCTAGGATCGTAGTAGGTAACATGCAAACAGTTATTTCTAGGATCCTGCATCCACTTGTTAGTCCAAACATTCTTTCTATGCATAGGTATAACATATCTTTCACCATTCTTATCAGATCTATGCATATCAAACCTTCTTTCATCTATTAGGGCCCTAGTTTCCAAGCTAGGACAAAATCTATCAACCATACCTAGATCCATACTTTTGAAACAAAAATTTCCACTTATCTTACTTCTACAAATATCAAAGCCTTCAAATCTAAAACTGTTCACTATTCTTACCTTTATCAGAGCACATAGCTTGCATATCTTACCTTTTTAAGAAAAACTTCTTACTTTTACCTTTCTCGAAGAACAAAGAGTTCAGATGTTACCTCTTTTATTCAGAGCAGACCTCTTTTCTTTAGCACAGAGATTTATAAATCAAGTAGAATACTGCACACTAGAGCAACAGATCTATGCACAAAGCTTTCACAGTTTTAGGTCGGATCTTTGCAGAAAGCTTCTTCTTTCTTAGTTCGCAGCAATCACAGTTTTAGGTCTCGACAACGGAACCATTTGTTGGGACAGGGGCAGACCCAGGGTTCAACGCTACAACAACGCACCAACAAAGCCCTAACTAACGACTCTTTCAGCAACACCTGCAAAGAAGATGAAGTCTCACCCGAGGTAGAGGCAGGGGTGGCTGTAGGACTCAGGTGTCTGCAACCTTAGATGGAACACAAATATGTGATTATAATACTTAACAGAGCACTTAGCACCGACATTCCATCAATATTCTACCACTATTCTACTGCGCAAATAAAATAGAGCATCACATCATTCACTCAGATCTGTTGTATCTAATCACTTATCATAAAGAGGTAGATTGAATATAGCATATTCAAGCACTAAGCTCATTCACATAGGTCAGATCTACATCCATATACATCATGAGCACAAAGCATAAGAAGATCGATCTATCTATATCAAATCACTTAGCAAGTAAAGACATAAACATATCAAGACATAGCACAAAGTAGGACAACGCAATATTTACGTGGTTTACCCCCACCCCGGGGCTAGGTACACCAACTCTTCTTCTTTATTGTATTTAGTCAATCAGTTACATGCACAGAGCCACAAAATCCTACTCCGCATAGGACAAGAGATCTGCACGCACCTCACCAGATATGCCTTCCCCGAGCTAGGTTACAACACTAAGCCTTCTACAGTCACTTGCACTCAACTCTGCAATCTTCACACAGTATGCACAGAGCTCTTACAATCCTTCGATCACATAGATCTAGCACTTAGCCATCTGTCTAACATCACATAGATGTATTCTCTATATATCCTTGCATTGCCTAAACATCTATATATACATTACAAAATAGGCCTAAACATGGGTAAGCCCATGGGCCGACATCCCATACCCGTTACATAATCCCAAATCCAAAAAAGGATCCAAAAGGGGCCTAGATCCCACAATCTCTGCTTCGTCTTACGCTCCTCCTTTGACAGGCTGTCAAAGTCCCAAAGTAGGTCAAACTTGACCAAAGATATCTCAAAACTTAGTCAAGGGCCAACAAGAATCCATTTGACAAAGGCTGCCACTAAGTAGGACTTCCATGGCCTATAGGTAACACTATTTTCAATCTTATTATATATATAAATTCTCAATTCCTTTGTAAATGTGTTTTTATTTATTTATTATAGCATTTTCATTAAAAAAAAATCATAATATAATTTTCAACCACTTTCTGTGGTTTTCTTTTCTATAAATTTTTAACCATAAAATGAATGAAAAAAAATTAAAACTAAATTTGTATTATTATTTTGATAAAAAATATAATGCCACAAATCCTATAACTAATTAATTCTCCTCGGAAATATAATGTCACAAATCCTATAACCACTTAATTCTCATTGAAAATATAATGTCACAAATCCTACGACCACTTAATTCTTTTCTTGTAACATAAACTCATTATGGAACAAATCACTAAAAACATTAAAATACAAATACAAACATAAGTCTTATCATATCATATATTTATATAATATAAGTTCAACACCACTACACTTCAAACCAAAATCATCATATATTTATATAATGTAAAGTTCAACACCACTACATATCAAATCATAATATCCAATAAGAATAAACTAAATTCAAATCCAAAAATAACAAAAAGGAATAATACTCATCTCATCAATGGCATCGAATGATTTTTAACCCATATTGATAACCCAATGTACTAACAAATCAATAATACTTTAGGTTGTAAGCCCTTACAATCACCNAATAAACTAAATTCAAATCCAAAAATAACAAAAAGGAATAATACTCATCTCATCAATGGCATCGAATGATTTTTAACCCATATTGATAACCCAATGTACTAACAAATCAATAATACTTTAGGTTGTAAGCCCTTACAATCACCTTAGGAAATCATTTTTCAATGGCCAAATGTAATATTAATAACATTATTTCAATAGTCCAACTAATAGGTTATAAACTATTGTTCCGATCAACAAACAACTAAAAGGAAATATCACATGCAACAACATACATGATGTAGTAACCCTTGAATTTTGTACTCAAAGAACCACGAACCTTGGTTTCTACCCACAAAGTACACAACTACTTGCGTATTAGTGTTGCAACATTAAAATCAAACTGATATGATGAGGAATTAATCAGTTACTTAAAAGGAAACAATAGACAACAACAACATTCTTTATTTAATCAGTTAATTAGTTAACTAGAATTACAAATTTCTTTATTTACACGAACATAATAATATTTTACAATATGAGTATATCACTAGACAATATGGACTTGGTCCTCATTCTTTATTGAATGACTGAGTGCTTGTTCTTTGTTCCAGACTGAAAAACCAACATTGAGCATCCACTTCCTCTACACTATCGCCTACAGACGCACCCATCTCAGTCGAATTCTTTTGAACCTCTTCTAAACTGAACTGAAGTGACCCCTTTATCTTCTTCCCTCCTTTCTTTTCTAAGATGCATTGGAAACTAGATGGTTTCTGAACAGTTCAACTTCTTCAACCATTCAGAAACATGCATTGGGAGTGAGAAGTTATGACGGTTCCACTTCTTCAAACAATTTCCAAGTCCATTCGAATTCCTCTTGTAAATGATCCACCGATTTCCACGAAGTCCACCCAAGATACGTGGAGTTACAACCCACTAACTTCCATGAAGTCCCCCAATACATGTTGAGTTACAACATTGCATCACTTGTAGCATTGGGATTTGCAACGCCGTGGAATTGTAGCATGCATGGAATTGCAGCATGGAATGATCTATAGCATCAAAACAGAGTTGCAACAAGGTAGATTTGTAGCACGCCTGGAGTTGCATCACCCTTATTTAATCCTACAATTACTAACTTGAAATCAAAATGTTTTTGGTTGATGTTGTTTTCCTAAGGCCAAAGACACTCTTGCATTAGAAATCCTTGCTAAGAAAAACATGAGCTCTATCTCATGTGGATGCAACTATAGATTCTACAGAGGATCAAAATACTCATGGGTGTGACAACTCTTTTTCACAAACCCACGATGCATCTTCAAAACCCCCGTTTCTCCACTTAATTAAATATTCATAAGACTCATTATTCTAGGTCCTTTTGCTAACCCTCTTTGCCAATATTTTCTCTAATTCTCTAGTTGGTTTAACAGGTATTTGTTTCTTCCATTCAACTATGGTACCTTCTTCATCGTCCTCTTCTCCCTTGTGAAACTCGTACAAGTTGGCCACATTGAATATTGGAGAAATTTCAAGATTCTCCGGTAGCTCTAATTTATATTCATTATCATAAATCTTCCTCAGGACTCGACATAGTCCAATTTTCTTGTATGTGAGTTTATTTCCTAAAATGTGTCATTATCATCCCTCCTTCAAAATCCTTCTTCCTTCTTCACAAATATACTCCTTACTTATATCTAGTATTGCTTTGTTGTAGCTTCTCCTTGACCTGCTCATGAATTTCCTGTGTGCCCTCTACAAACTGACTTACAACAATACTCCTTCTATACTCCAAATTTGGAAAATTAACCAAATCCACAACTCCCTTTGGTTACCTGCCATAAACAATATGAAACATACTCCTTCCCACATACCTATGGATTGAATCGTTGGAACAAATTCATCCAGGGAGAAAACCAAATCCCATTGTCCCTATTTTTCTCCAATCAAACTCCTCAACGAATTCCCAGGACTCTGATTAACCATCTCGTTCTTTCCATCCATTCATCGATGATATGCAAAATTGTACAACAATTTGGAACCCATCTTCTTCCAGAGTATCCTCCAAAAATGTCCAATAAATCTCGTATCTATGTAGGAAGTCATACTTCTTAGTAGTCCATGCAAACTCACAATCTATCGGAAAAAATTTACAAATACTCTTGTAGCATCGTTGATTTTCTTGGATGGTATGCATAACACCCTTGTTTTCCCCAGTATGTGATTAATCTTGTTTAATGATTTCCATGAAATGGCATGCAAATTTGTAATTGTATTATTTTTTGATTAAGAAATCCAACTAGTTGATTGATGGGTGAAGGATTGAGTACTGGCCATGATACCACTAGAGGAAAGGGTGAGGGAACATAAAGAGGGGTTCATCACACTAAGATGACCAAATCCTCCTTGCTGAAATATTTGATTTGGAATAATAATCCTTAACTTGATCCCAATGAAATCAATTAATGAGAAAAGGACTAGTGGTTGAGCAACCAACCTCCCCGATGAATGGAAGCATGGAAGGCCTAACTAAGATAGTAGGAAGTTGTTAGACAAAGGTACCCATCGTACCATTCCATAATCCCCAAGGTTGACTCGAGTTTCTTTCTGATAGAAGGAAGGGGACATGTTGAGAACTTTCCATATTTTGTTCATGAGACGTAGGAGGATATAGGGAAAAGGGAATGCATGAGTGTGTGAAAGGAGGGGGATGCCCAGAAGGATGGCCTCAAAGGATAGATGCAAGTGTGTGTAGTTTGGATATGCATAGAAGAAGAACTTGAGGAGAGTTTGGGCATCAAAGGAACAAATATACTACGAGAGAATGCATAAGGGAGTGCAAAAAATTCCCTAGTGGTATCATGGCATGGCACAAGGGTAGTATGCAGCCAAAGTGACTGAGCATGTAGAGACTATGGTTGTGTGGAAATGATAACACCCATAGTTAGTTGGTTGGATACATCTTGTGAACATATAAGTATATCATATACCCTGTGTAATAGAATTAATGGTATGGTTGGATGCCTGTGATTGTGTGTAATCGTGTATAGCTAGTCAATGGTGTTGATATCATTATAATGGAATTCATTGCACTCGTATTATAATACATCTGAATTGAATTGCATGTGTATTGTGTTTATAAGTAGGAGGACCCTGAATTTTACCTTAATGGATTAAAGAAACAACGCAATTGATTTCGTCTTGTGAACATAAATTTAGTTATATCAATAGGTTTGTGCCTCCTGGGTGTGTAGAAAAGAATTTCTATAGTGTGATACTTGTGAAAAGAAAATAGGCTTATAGACTAAGAATGCACAATACCCCTAGGAAGAATGGACAATGTGTCCTGAGATAGGCATGGGAATTTATTAGTGCCTGAGAGAGTCCTCTGTGGGGTTTAGAGAGTCTTAACTCTTCTATGGAATCCCCTTTCCTGGTATAGATAGTTTGCAAGATACAAATCTCCACCTAAAGTGGTGAAGTAGGAATGACTTAGTAGTTTTCCAGAGCAAGGCAAGAGATCTTAAAGGCTTATTAAGACCTTAGAAAATGATTAGAAGAATTTATTAAATGGATAAGTCTAGATCCAAACTAAAAATATGTTTAAACCCCATTTTTTGAGCCTGAATGAATCACAGCCATTGGATCACCATAGCGAATGGATCCTAGCCATTCATCACATGGTACCATTTAGGGTAAGTTGCAGTCCCAAAGGAAATGCACTCCGAAGGAGGGAATCCAAGGACATACATGGACCATTGATAAGGACCTAAGCAATATATGATCCTAGTCATTTATTGTGAGGTTCTGTTCAGATTAAATCACAAAGATAAGCTACGATGAGGAGGCTTTGAGGGAAGATCTAGACCATTGATCAGAGCTAGGGTTAGATTAAGTATTAGTCGTCGATATTTCGTAAGGGTATAACAGGTTCCTTGGGGAGTAGCAACAAGGGGATGAATTCACCCCAACCAATGTGCTTGGGGCACATGTCAACACTTGGAAGATTGAAATAGAAACCCTGTGATGATGTGTAGACCCACCTCATCCCAATGTAACAACATGGGTGATGCCACATGTCAAGTAAATATTGTGCCATATGTCAGAAAGTTTTGGCCCTTTTCCGACAGATTCCTTTGGGTATGAATGTGCCACATGTCATACTAGGAGACCGGTAGACATGGAAACAAATGCCTAGGTGGCAAGTAAACAATGGCCTCAGATGAAAGTGGTGAATATCATCTGAGTCTGATGGTTGGAGTTTTTCTGGAGGCCAAAGTAGAAACACTCCGACATGAGAGCTCCGAGAGACAATCTAGGTTGTTGATATCTCGTGGTCAGCCGAACTCCAAAAGGAGATCTAGATCATTGATATCCTACCTAAGGGATTAAGAGGGTGATGTGGATGATGCCACGTGTCAAGCAAGGATTATGCCACGTGTCATGATGAATTTTCACCTATAGGAGAGAATCTGTAGGAAAATGAATGATATGTGTCATTTGGTGATGGTGCCACGTGTCCAATGGATATTGTGCCATGTGCCAAGGGGACTCGGGGCCCTTGATATAGAACCTCGTGAAGAGTTATGTATGCCATGTGTATCCCCAGGAGGCAGACATCGGTAGGGACATGTGTTAGTATAGTTGGTAAACTAGTGTGTCCTTATGGGTAGCGCGTGCCACTAGTGGAATGGTCAATGAGATAGGAGTGGTCCCCATAGGACCCAACATTTTTTGTAGTGTAGACCACAAGCTAGATGGTTATATATGGACATGGTTAAATCTTAGTTGTTCATCATTATTTGAAGGGTAGGAAAGGTTGTATGTTGGCCAAAAGTTTCGATGATGATATAGGCATCAATGACATGATGAGAGTCGTCGATATGTTCTTAGATGAGAGAGATATCTCCACCATTAATTTCCTCGAGATTCATCTGAGAGAGGTGGATGTCACGATGATGTGAGGGTTCCAACATGGCAACACGTGTGGCTGAGTAGTGAAAAATGTCACTACATGATTGGTCGACGAGGCAAGGTGGGTCCCGTTAGATAAGGAGGTCTATCCGGCCTTTGTTTATTTCTTTGACCATTGGATTTGTAGATCAATGGATCTGAACCGTTGATCCAGGTGAAATATATTCAAGGTTCAAGGGGGGACCTATTAGGCATTGTTATGAAACATCAAAGATGATGAAAGGAGGAAATGTTTGGACCATTGGTCGGTGTAGGGTGGATATTCAATATTAACCGTCAATATGTTTTGGGTCCCACCCATCTATTCTAGAAGTGGAAAATGGACGAGAGTTAACTGTCATGCTAGTTAGAATATTTGACTCAACCAGAACCATTGGATAATAAATGCGAGGACCATCAGATGGGATGTAGATAATAACCCCCATGCTAGTTTGTATCGTTGATGCAACCAGATCCATGGGATGCTCAACTGTGAGACTATTGGATTTGGCATAGTCCCAATATGGGATTGTCATTAGAACTTTTAGTGGGGTGTTTGAGGCTCCATGGGAGTAAAACCTTGACGACGATGATGATAGGTTCAGGGATTGGATGCATGAACTTAATATTCCCAGTGGTATATGACACATTAGATGGCATTAATATTAATAGGCCACATGGATTCCATGGGGTGGTGAGGTGACCTTGGGCCAATGAGGGCCAAGAAACTTACAAGGCCATAACTTTTAACTCTGAGATCGATTTTGGGCATACTTACAGTTCTTGGAAATCTCTTGACGAGAAAGAGACATTGGTGCCCTCGAGAATAGGCCTTGAGATGGTTAAATAAAAGAGAAATTTATTTCCTTATTCCCTTAAAATCTACTTAGGGGGTCAGGCATGTTACAAAATGGTATCAAAGAAGGCTACAACAACAGGCCTGGATGGGACAGAGATCAGTCAAAGGAATGGTATAATAAGTCAAATATGAGCCTATTTAAAATAATTTCTCTGCATTAAATTCACTTATTATCTGCATTAATTCCTTGAGGAGGAGGATAGAAAATTGAAATTGTACCTGGGGAATTCTTGCTAAATTTCAGTAGATAAATTCAGTTGTTCTTTTGCCAAATTGATAACTACTCTTACAGGAGTAGGAATAAGATGATAGGAATTAATGGTAAGATGTAAATGTGAAAAGGGAAGAAATGGTAGAGTCATATTATAGGATTGTATGAGTGAACTAGTGTTTGTAATACCGCCCGTAAGTATAAACTGTTAGAGCCCGGGCTATTGGGATTGTTGTTTACATAAGGGATAAGACACTTATGAGAAATACCTTATTATTAAAGGAATTTGGTATGGATTTATAAGACCCTTGGAATCATTTAGTACTGATTAAATAAAAGACTAAATCTTGTTTTTATAAGTCCTTAGGTCTAGAAAATTGATGAAATATTGTAAGGTCAATTTATTTGACCTGTAATGAATGAAACTTGTTGCTAAAATTGATCCGGATTATTTTGAGAATGACATGAAGGAAAAACTGATATATAACAATGAAATAAACAAAAATATAGAAGAGAACACAAAAATACAGTGAAACCCAACTTCTATTATTGAATAAGATAGAAAAACATTGTAGAACACAAACTGGAAAAATGGGGTATCTTATCTCTAAAAAGAAAGAGATGTTGGATACACTTCATTCACAAGAAGCTTTACATCACACTTCATTGCCTGATTAAAGGGCCTCCTTCACCTCAATTATATATGAGAGAGTCAGAGGAGAACAATTCCCATGATGCATGTGGGGATACATTGGACTAAGTTTATAAAATGCCATAGGCATGTAAAACACTAGGACTTCCCGAGCGGTCACCCATCCCAATACTACTCTAGCCTAAGCATTCTTAACTGAGGAGTTCTAATGGGATCTAGTGCATTAACTCTATGATCTAGGCATGTACATAAGACCTCTAGGAAACCATTAAATGATGTTTGTAATTAATAAATGAAGATGACATTACATTCCATTCCCCATCAAAAGGGTGAATATCATGGTTTATCAAAACCATAGGCTCAAAA
>SNQJ01S0066820.1:89209-105056 GCA_010110895.2 Picea sitchensis | reverse complement strand
AGATGCATATACATGCACATGAAATTATTTATTCCAATATGTAAATACTAAAATCGGCATAGTAACCATATTCTCCTTCAAAATATCCAGACTCTTCTAGCATTCATCATTCCACTGGTATTTAGTATCCTTCTTCAACAATTTCTCCATTGGTGCAGTGATATATGCATATCCCCTGATGAATTTTCTATAATACCCTGTATGTCCCAATGTACTCTTCAATTAGTGAACTGACTTTGGTGGTGGTAAGTTAACTATGACAACAGTTTTGATAGGATCAACCAGTAGACCTTGTTTACACACCACATGCCCTAAAAAAATGCCAAAAGGTGCACTGAAAATACATTTCTTAATATTTAATGAGATATGGCATTGTCTTCATCTATCCAACTTCATCCTTAATACTTCAACATGATATTTCAACAAAATGAACACTATCCAATCATCCAAATAAACCTCCAAAAACTTATGAATAAAGTCTTTGAAAGCTGCTACTACTACCCTTGAAAAAATGGTTGGTGCATTCTTCAATCCAAATTGCATAACTGTATATTGAAATGAGCCCCACTCTGTAGAAAATGTTTTCTTGTGTCTATCTTTTGGCGTAATCCTTATTTGATGATAACCTAAAAATCCATCTATAAAAGAATGAGCTTCTCGACCCCTACATTTTCCAAAACTTGGTCTGTAAAAGGGGTAGGAAAGGGATCATGTATGAAAGAATCATTCAACTTTCTTAAATCTACACAAATCCTGAACCCTCCTTTCTTATTTTCTTGCACCACCATGGGACTGATCCATTCTGAATCTTCTATAGGTTCTATAACACCAACTTCTAACATCTTATCAATTTTTGTCTTCATTTTTTATTTGTATATTGGATTCAATCTGTACGACCTCTGTCTGATAGGTCTTGATTTTGGATTCAATGGTATATTATTCTCTCCTAGTTATCCTACTAGTCCCTTCATCTCTGAGAATTTTGTTGGGAATAAGTCACTGTACTCACACAATAATTTTGTGATCCTCTCTACTGTCTGATGATCCAAATAATCTCCAATGCTAGCCATCTTTGGGTTTTCTGCAGTGCCAATATTTAACTTCTTGATCTTTAATGGTGCAACATAATATTCTGAGTCCATCTTGGGACCTTCTAGTTGCCTTTCACCTTATACTTCTGGAATATGGAGATTGTGTGGATTATCTTCTTCAAGTTCTTCTTCTTTTTCTACATGATAAAAATGTAGAAATTGTTTGACTATTTGACTAGAATACCTCTGAGATGCTGACATTATTTCAAACTATAGTTATTCAAATATCCTATCTCTTATCACTTTCAATGCTATGTCCATCTCTGGACTATCATTCTCAAAGGAAAATGTAACTACAAATTTATGTTGCATTTCTTCCCAGTTGGGAGTTTCTCTGTGATGTTCTTGTTCTGTGTACTAGTTCTTCAGAATGGATTCTAGTGTGTGAATAAAATGGTGTGGCCATTCTTCTAGTGGTACTAATCTCCAATGAACTATGCACTTTTATACATGCTCTTGGGGTTTTCCAAATGCTTCATATTTCTCCTCATATTTTTGTTCCTGCTCTGCATCAAATTGAATGTGCAGTAACCTTTTGCACTAGAACCAATTGTTGATCTTTTCCTTGTGTGTACCCCACCATCTTGTAGGTGTAGCTTTTAAATAAATATCTAGTGTTGGTAATCTTTGATTTTCCATAACTTATACATCATATTTCATCAAAAAATCTTCTAAATCATTTAATCCATAAAACATGGGAGGTTTTCTTACCTCTGTACCAACCCATCTCAGCACACACATAATTTTGGCACATCTCCTGGTAGATAATTTATGTAACCACTGCTGCTAGTTCTCTAGTCCCGTGTCAAAGTCTGAAGCAAAAGAACTAGTACTCCTCCAACTGAGCATGTCATTTACAGTTGGGTTGATATAATATTATTCATGTGTAGTAGTTCTATATAACTAATTCAGATCCCATGTAAGAATATTATCTGTAGGTTCCACATACATGCCTCCTTCTGAGGGATCCAATGGCACAATAACTTTGTATTCTATAGACTCAAATATCATCTTCCTTGTCTTGAAATTGATAATATCCTAGTTGTCAAAGGCCCAACCCAGACCTAAAAGTGTGAATTCAAATTCAGCCATGGTGCGCACACCATCTAGATGAACTGGAATCCCCTTCAACCTTCCTATATGAACCACTCTATGTTGATTTTCAAGATTCAACTGAATAGGTGAATACCCTAATTTTGGTTCTCCCATAGATTCCCAAGTTTTCTTTGGTATAACATTGACCTAAGATCCTAAGTCTAGTATAATATCCCCCATATTGAAATCTCCTATGTTAGAATTCAATCTAAATTCCCTACTGGTTCTTCTCTTCTTTAGGACCTGATTTACCCTTTTTACCCGTTCTTCCCCAGGATTACACTTTTCTAAAAACTTTTGTAGTACTTGTAAGGAATTTTTATCACTCAACAATTTGACACAATCTCCCAAAACGTTTCTTAAGTTAGTTACTTGTTCTGAAGACTGCTCTTGATTGCTCTAATCAAACATTGGAGGCATTTCATAGATTGGTATCTCATCTACCTTCTCTTGTCTTGCCTCCACCTCTAGTCACTATGTTAATCTTCTTCATGTCTTCTTCTCTATTTTCCACCTTGATCCATTGTACGTTTTGATTAGTGGGTAGTCTCTTTCATAGTTTCCTCATTTATGAAAGTTATGAAACAATACTGGTCCCCGACCTCCTCCAAAGCCTCTTCCTCCAAAAGATCCTCCTCTAAAGCCTCCTCTATTTCCCTGATTATCTCTGTGCGGTGTGTTATACTGAGGTCCTTGATTATACTATGATTGTGGGTTATTGGACTGTTGTGGTGCTGCACACTATTGTCCAAGTTTATACTATTATTTACCTTGACACTGCTACACATTATACTATGTTTGTGCTACAAATTGTTGTGCGAGATTGTATTGTGGCGCCTATGCAGTGTTATATTGTGGTTCCTATGTAGATTGTCTTGTTACATGTTCATCCTGCACCCTATATGTATTTGCAATCCTTTCTTTCATCATCTCTAATGTTCTACAATCCTTGTCTCTATGTCCAACTAACTAAGAAAGTTACAAAATGTACTTTTTGGAACTTTATGGTACTTCTGCATAAGGGGAAATGATAGGGATCATGCCCATGTGTTTTGAAAATCTCACACCATGGTCCTCCTAAAGCTAAAGGGTTTGGCATACTCACTCCAATATACTATGAAAATAATGGACACTCATTCTTGTGATGACCTTTTTCCCTGCACATTGTACACCATACATATTCTCTTTTCTCCTTTCCTTTATTTCGATTCAACTGAAATGTTAATTTCTTCAAATATTTCTTTATCTCTCCCACAGATAGATCTGTATGCTTATATTGGTTTTCCTCTAGTTGTAAGGCTTCCTGCAGGGCCTCACCCTGACTTTGGAATTTTTGTTGTCTCAAAGGATACTTCAAGTGTGGCAACAAAGAATTAACAAACAAATTCCTATGTTGTGTATCAATAATACCATACTTTAAGTTACCTTTTAACCTCTTGAATTTATGATCCAATTCCCATATTGATTCTCCTGGTTTTTTCTTGATCTCTATCATTTCATTCATAAACTATTCTTATGAACTTGGCTTCTGAAATTCATTTATTAACTAGTTCTTCACATCTACTACATCTGTAGGTGTTCCCGTTGGATTATTTTTTGATATACCCATGTACCAATCTAATGCACGGTCTCGAAAATTGATTGCTAACTGTGAAACATTTGTATCCTCATCTGTAATCTGCTTTGCTTCCCATATCTTTGCATAGATGAACAAATGTTTTTTTGGGTCATCTGACCCGTCCCCTCGGAACTCTAGTAACCTGATGGTTGGATCTTGTCCTGCCATGGTGAAATTTATTGAACTACCACCTTCGTGTGGTGTAGATACTTGACTGCTACTTGCACTTATGCTACTGGACCCATGTCCTAGAAAAATTGTTCTACTGCTAATCACTTGCTGGTTAACTGCTTTTTCTTCTTCAGTTATGTTAGTCGCACATGGGGTTGTGGGTTCCACACTAATTCGGATATGGAATGGAGAGCCTTCTTCTGTGATGGACCCATGACCTTTCGTTTTCCTCTCATATGCGGAGTGAAATATATCCTCAATCTGACCCGTTGCACAAAGATCCTCTACCTCTTCCTCATCGTTGTCCAAGCCCTCTCACTCCACTACAACCCTCTTCTTATTATTCATTCTATACTGGTAGGGTCGTCCATTGCATGTCACACCTCCATTTCTTATGATTTCCCTGGTCTATTCATCATCCATCGTGATGGGGTCCATTGCCTCCTTCTTCTGTCTACTCCTTGGAGCCTTCTCCATTTCTCAGATCTTCCTTAGTGCTTCCCCCAACTCATCCCATGCGCGAAAAGTGATTTAGATGTTTGATTCAATGGTCATCACACATTTATCATGTAACAAGATCTTGATCGACGTGTAAATAGACCTAATATACCTCCCTCTCGGTCTTTTCAAGAAATCCTTCTCTGCAGGAGTGTATGACTTCACTGTATTGACTGCAAACGTAGTGATAAACCCCATCGTAATGTTGTCTAATTAGAAATACATTGCGCACGTGGATTTATTATTAACTCTTTCCAACCGCGCAAATTTTTCAGCAGTCCACAAAACTGGTCTAATCTGATTAGTCAGATGGGTATCCTTCAACCTTAACAACCATTCTTATAATAACTACAGAAAGAAACAAAAATATGCTTCATGCAGATTAGTAAACACATACCTCTGCAGATATTGGCGTGGTGTATACTTGGAACCCTTATTGTCTTTCTGCGTGAACTCCAACTTCTTTTCCTCTAACCATATGTCAATTTATTTCTTCATAGGATTCCATGGTCTGGAAATCCCTTTCTACCACTTCATCTTCTTCACAAAACCCATTCCTAGCTCTCCTTATGATTTCTATCCGGAAACATAACCATTTGTTGGACTTATTTGGGTTTTCGACTCATAAAGTTAGTGGGATATTCCCATGAACCCACAGAGACCACTTGTTGGCCCTCAACCAAGTTTTGAGGAAACATTGGTCTCGTTTGACCATTTTTGGGACTTCGACAGGTAGGTCAAAGATGGAGCACCCAGGCGAAGCAGAGATCGCGGGGTCTCACTCATTTTGTGGGATTGTGGACCCAACAAAGGGTTTTATGGTTTATGTAATGGGTATGCGATGTCGGCCCATGGGTTCGACCATGATTAGGCCTTTTGTAATGTAAAAATAGGTAGCTAAGCGATGTAAGAAGTATTCACTAGTTACTTGTGATCGGCTTAGTGCAAGAAGTTGTAAGTGCTTTGTGCAGCCAGACTATGTAAAACTTTGTGCTATGAAGGAGTTGGCTTTGTGCCTTGACCTGATTTTGAGGAGGGTGGATCTAATGTGCTCTATGCAGATCACCTGTCTAGTGAGAGGCTTGGCTTTGTGTCTTTGTGCATAGGAGCAGATACATGTAAGAGATTGCAGACTAATAAAGAAGAAGAAGAAGAATTTGGTGGACGTAGCCCCACACTGGGGTGAACCACATAATCTTGTGTTGATGTTCTTTGTGCGATGTTGTTGATGTTGATTATGTGATTATTTTCTTAGTGATGTTGATGTTATGTATCATGAATGCATCTAACACTGTAGCTTAGTGCTTAATGATGTGAATGAATTCTATATCTGAGCTAATTTTGTGTGCTAAGTAATGATAAGTACTTGATCATTATTATTGCTGCATTGTTTTGTAATGAGGGTTCGATCTGCGATGTGAATGAGATCCAAGAAATAATGCATGTTGTTGGCTAAGTGCCCTGCAAAGTATTGTAATCACATATCTGTGTCCCAGCTCGGTTGTAGACCCTTGAGTCCTACAACCCCCCCTGTGTCTACCTCAGGTGAGACTTCATATACTTCACAGGTGTTGCTGAAAGGGTCAGTAGTTAGGGTTTTGTTGGTGCGTTGAACCCCAGGTATGCCCCTGTGCCAACAAATGGTTCTGTTGCCGGGACCTGAAACTGTGATCGCTGGGAACTGAAGAAAAAAGAAAGCTATGTGCATAGATCTGTTGTTGTAGTGCGTAGTGTTCTACTTGACTTGTGAAGATCCGTGCTAAGAAAAAAACTGGATTTGAAGAAAAGAGGTAAGATTTTAAAACTTTGTGCTCTGGTAAAGGTAAGATAAGTGGAAATTTTTGTTTCAAAATATGAATCTAGGTATGCTTGATAGATTTTTTCCTAGTATGAAAACTAGGGCATGGTTAGAAGAAAGAGTTGATCTAAATAAATTTGATAGAAATAGAGAAAGATATGTTATTCCTATTCATAGAAATAATTTTTGGACTAATAAGTGGATGCAGGAACCTAGAAAGAATTTTTGGAGAATGTAGGTCCATCACTGTGATCCCAGTGTGCAGTACAATAAAGGTTGGGGATCATTTAAAATAAAGAAAGGATTGACACTGTGTTATAATTGCAAAATATCAGGACATCTTTCTAATGAATTCCCTGTTATATGCCCTCTTTGTCTTTGTTTTAAAGCTATTGGTCATGAGGTTGAGGATTGCCCAAGGATGATTGCTAAAGTTGAAAATATGAGTATGACACAAGAATACTATAAATAAGGTCAAGAAACCAAGGATATGTTAAAGAGACATACAGAAAAAGATTCAGAGACTATGTTAATACAGTTAAAAGAAGAAATGGATGATCACATAGACATTAGTTTACCAGAGATCCTGAAAGAAAAACAATGCATAGTTACAAGAATAGAAGACTTTGACATAGACTGTGTATTAGATGAAGAAAAACATGTGAATATTATGGCAGAAATCACTTGGGAAATTTTGGGAAAGCCTGTTATGATACCTTCATTGGGAAGGATAGGCTTGTTTAAAGGAAAGATGATAACCCTATGTGGAAGAGTTAATAATATACCTATGATTTCTCATCGAACTATGACTGAAGAAGAATTTGAAGTTATTAGGTTTGTTGAGAGCAACACCCCTTTTTCATTTTTATTAGGAAAGACTTGGATTGAGAAGGATCATATTAGAAGGAAAGCAAAGGAGGAAGCCACAGAAAAAAGTAAGCAAAAATTAAGGGACTTCATAACCAGAAGAATAACACGACTAATAGAAGAACAAGAGGATCCGTTGAAGCAACCAAGGTCTAGAGAATTAGCTGTCGAAGTTGAAAGAACACAGGAAGAATCAAAGAACCTGTCCCTACAAGAAGAACTCATGTCCACCCAGAACCTATTAAGCAAAGAGGTAATACCTTTGAACCCTTTGAAAGAACATCGACAGTGCGAAGTTACCATGCTAAGAAAGGACAAGAATAAGAATGGAAAGAGGAATCTAGAGTCTAAGATCACAGGAAAGAAGGGAAGGAAGATTAGTAAGAAGAAAGATAAGTTATAAAAACTATGGGAAGTTCCAGAACAGACTTCACAGGAGGAAGATCTGCAAAAGTTGAACCTCACCGAAATAGAAGAACCACGTAGAATGGTACTTCACCAAAGTGAAGCTATATGACCATTGGAGGTGCCTCGACCATTAGAATGATGCTCTAGAATGGCTAGAAACAAAGTTATTGTTGGAAAGACCGTCGTTGGACCGTTGAAACCGTGCCATAACAAATGGATTCGTATTGATTTAGGCATTCCTACCCATTGGGGGAATCTCTTACGACGTTGCTTATTTAACCCGTTGAATGCTGCAGTGGGACCATTTTTTGAAAACCGTGGTATCCGAGCTAAAAGAGAATCCATTGTATCACGATGTTATTTCTAGACCTCTCCATCCGTTTGATTACCTCGTTTTCCTATTCTCTTACCCGATTTATTTGATTATGAGTGTGCATGTTGGGTGAATGTAGCGTAGTAGAGAATTATGTGGAGAAAATACTCATAGACCTCATGGCTAAGAGAGTTATGTCTGTAGGAATACAGGCATTATCAACTGGAGGATTGAAAACATCCTCCTCGACTAGATGTCGTTCTAGCCGAAACGTGACTGAGAAGCGAAGCAAACACTGCGACGATCTGGCTAACGCAAAGAAGATCCCGTCGGTCTTGTCAGACTACATCCCGCTTTTGGTTGGCACAGTTAACGATGAAAGTATCCCATAGGATTTCGAATACACACCAATCAATGCGTACCTCCCAAAGGGGACACACACAGTTGGACCCCACTTAGGACATATTCTATCTCTTAAGAACAACAACTTCAACCTAGGAGACCGGAAGAACTACGCGATGCTCGCGCCACATCAGTATTTGATGAAGACGACTGGGAAGAAGCAGTGCAAAGTCTCCCAACCATGGATAAAGGAGCTCGTGCAGTCGATGATCTTGAATGTAATGAAGATCCCCCACTTCGGTGACATCAAAAGGTTAATGCTTGCGTTAAACTCATCCTGTTGTGCTACCATGGAGGGTATATGTGGCTTAATAGGTTTGTGACTATGGATATGGCACTGATCCACTTGATCATAGGACTGAGTATGAAGTGATCGGACCCTCACCAGTTCTACCGAGTGAAGACCTCAGATTTCTCTCTGGCACAGCATATAAATGAATATTATGGCGATGTATAAAAGTGAAAGCGAGGCTTCAAGGTAGCCTCCATCCAAGATCGTGCAGTGTGCCTAGATTCTCAGCACATCACTGGTAATCTTGTCAGAAAGAACCATCCGACACAGGTCACTAGATTTGTAGTAGACCTTGCAAGGAAGTGTGTCGAAGGAATGCAAATGAACTGGCCAAGTTACCTCGTCAACGAGTTGGAGAAGGACTGCCACGAAGCACAGGACCAAGGATATGAGTTTAATTTTAGTTGGCTACTGGTACTGATCACCTTCGTAGATTGGCAGATGCCAGAAGGAGCGACATTCCTCGAATTTGAGCCATCAGAACTATTGGCCACAAGGTTCTCCACCTTTTGGTACACAAATGATATGGTGAAGCAGTCGAAATCAAATGGGGTGTTCCATGCTTACTACCTACAACTGAAGCACACCATTGAGGCATTTTCATGAATGACCCCGAATACTTTGCATCAGTACAGGTTGCTAGCGAAGTTCTGTGTAGATCGACACTTTATTTATATCACTGCGTGCAGGGATGAAAGCAAGGAGGATTTGCAGTCCTACTATAAGTTGACCGATGAAGACTTGGAAGAGATCACTAAGGAATGGTTAGCAAATTTCCTTGTACCGGTCGAAGATGCATAACTCTCCGACCTCGAAATCATCAGAAGTCCATTGGTTACTCAGGTCAAACATGATGGACAAAATAAAAAGAAGAGAAAGGAGGATGTACATAACATAGAAAGTGATGAGGAGGACAATTCTTTAGAGAAAACTGCACCTAACTCACCCACAGGAGGAGGAGGAGAAGATGAAGTAAACCAAGAGGAAGGAGGGGAAGAAGGAGAAAAGAAAGACAAAGGAGACGTTACACCGTCGAAGGATCCCCTTACAAAGGCCGAGACATCAAAGAAAAGGAAGGTTTCTTTGCAGAAACCCTCAGCAAGAAAGAAGACCCCAGCCAATAAGCCTCAATCGAAGAATGTGCTCATAGTGGATGATGTCGATCTCATCATCGCAGTCATGGAGGACACCTCAAAGGATATCCTGTAGAGACATGAAGCAAAGAAAGAAACATTGTATGAAATATTAGAGAAAGATCTCAAGGACATACAACAAGCCATCAATTCGAGCCGTGCAGTACCTACTACGCCTTCGTCATCGAAAATTGCAGAATTGGGGGATGAGCCCACCCAATTATGAAGGCTAGAAGATGAAACTGAGGCTCAAATTCATCGATTCCAAGAATAAAAGGAGAAGGCCACATCGGCCTTGAAGAAAGAAAAGGAGGAGGTTTTAGAGCAACTTCGAGTTGCGCAGTAGGAGAAAGATGCAATTAGGTCGAAGTTCGAAGAGGAAAAGGAGAAGATGCATAAAGAAAAAGACAAACTGCTTGCAGCATAGATTGTGATCAAAGAGGTAGTGACTAAAGAACTTCTCTCTGTGCTGGGCTTTGCACAGGAGGAAGAAGCATTCACCGAGATACAAGCGGGGAAGCTCGTTGAGGCCATTCAACAGCTTAGATCAAGGGTAATGGAGCTAGAGATCCAAGCAGTGTAAATCACTCTACAAGAAGCATACGACCAAAGGGAGGAAGCTTCCAGGAACATAGTAGAAAGAATCAGAGAACTCACCTTAGAGTGTAAGAAACTAAGTGATCGAAGTGCACAGACCTGTGAGCGCCTTGCAGAAGATCAAGAGCTGGAGAAATTGGAAGCACAAATCCAGGAGGTGAAGCAACAAGCATCCACCATGGAAGATCAGATGAAGTTGCTTACTGCAGTTGAGAAGATGACAAGATCACAGGAACAACCCGCAGTTCAGTAGCAGATTTCTGCTATCTAGAGAGAAGTCATGGAAGTGACATAGAGACTCCAACTGGTGTCGGACGAAGCCTGCACGATTTTTGAAGAAGTTGAAGGACAAGGCTCACAGCTAGACCAATTGGTTGCGACAGTGGAACCGTGCCTGGAAGAGCTTGTTACTGAGAAAGTGATTTAGGAGTTCTTCGAGCAGGAAACTCTGGTGAAGTAGCAAGTTGATGCAGCTTGAGCCAAGATCGAGGCCTTTGAAGCAGTGTTGCTGAGATCTGAGTGACTCAGGACGAGTCACAGGTGAGTGTTGGGGGCCTGTTGGCCCTCGACCAAGTTTTGAGGAAACATTGGTTATGTTTGACCATTTTTGGGACTTCGAAGAAGACATTGCAGGATCTCACTCATTTTGTGGGCTTTTGGACCCAACAAAGGGTTTTAGGGTTTATGTAACGGGTATGGGATTTTGACCCATGGGTTCAACTATGAGTAGGCCTTTTTGTAATGTATAAATAGGTAGCTAAGCAATGTAAGCAGTAGTCACTAGTTACTTGTGATTGACTTAGTGCAAGAAGTTGTAAGCGCTTTGTGCAGACAGACTGTGTAAGGCTTTGTGATATCAAGGAATTGGCTATGTGCCTTGACCTGATTTTGAGGAAGGTGGATCTAGTGTGCTATGCATAGATCACCTGTCTAGTGTGAGGCTTGGCTCTATGTCTCTGTGCATGGGAGAAGATACATGTAAGAGATTGTAGACTAATAAAGAATAAGAATAATAAGTTGGTGGGCGTACCCCCACACTGTGGTGAACCACGTAATCCTGTGTTGATGTGCTTTGTGCGATGTTGTTGATGTTGATTACATGATTATTTGCTTAGTGTTGTTGATGTTATGTATCATGAATGCATCTGATGTTGTATCTTAGTTCTTAATAATGTGAATGAATCCTATATCTGAGCTAATGTTGTGTGCTAAGTAATGGGAAGTACTTGATCATTTTTATTACTGCGATGTTCTGTAATGAGGGTTCAATCTACGATGTGAATGATATCCAAGAACTAATGCATGTTGTTGGCTAAGTGCCCTACCAAGTATTGTAATCATAGATCTATGTCCCAACTCAGTTGTATACCCCTAAGTCCTACACCCCCCTGCCTCTACCACGAGTGAGACTTCATCTTCTTCGCAGGTGTTGCCGAAAGGGCCAGTAGTTAGGGTTTTGTTGGTGCGTTGTTGAAGCGTTTAACCTTGGGTCTGCCCCTATGCCAACACCACTACATCTTCTAAGATTCTCTCTAGTTTGATATTTGATCTTTTAGCAATTTGGAGTACAATTGGGGATTCCCTAAGATCGAATATTCCTAAGGATTCTATGGTCTCATGCATCATGACATTAATGGTAGCACAAAGGTCAATTAATTTTTTGGTAATGAGTGTATTATTTATATGCACGTTAACTAACGGGATACCAAGGTCAGAGTATTTGGCTGCAAGAACTCCCCCCATCATTAAGTCTGACAACTTACCCATAACATGGATAGTTTGGGGATCCTTCATTTTTCTACTGGGTTTCCTTAAACAAATTTCTCGTGTTCCTTTCAAATAGATAGGCACATCATTGATGGCTTCGAACAATGGTATTTTAACACACGTTCTTGAGTTACCCCAAGAATTCAAAATCGGTTTGAGTAGCATGTTTCTCTAGGATTAATATTTCTGGATACAATCAGTTTTTAGGTTCAGGGTGAGCGTGGTCAGCTCTCAAAGGTTCATGAGATTGTTCCTATCCTATTTTTTCATTCCATACATCCTAATTCAAATATTCAATATGAACATGGGGTTGGTATTTGGTCAGTGTCTTCCCAAATCGAAGATGAATATCATGGCATGCTAGGGAAGATATGGAATAGGTAGGGTAGGTGTTAGGTCTGACAACTTGGGTTGGTTGTGCTGGAATGATCTAAATTTATGAGCGGAATGAAATGAAACACAGATATATAACATTAAAATAGAGATCCAGTGAACAATAACAGAGATACAATGAAACTTAACTTCTATTCAATAAATAAATCCACTGAAACTGTAAAATGCAGAATGAAACAATCTTGCTCGAGTGGCGGTAGCTAATCTCTGAGAAGATTTTTGGAGGCTACGCGCATTATCTTGAGAACATTACAATGAGGCCTCCAGAAATTTTTAGCATTAATAAATAATCAAAAAACCACATACATCCAAAAACCTAACCTTAGGAGATGAAGCGCCAAACATCATGTGGGGCCCGATGGGGTAAGTTGGTACATCAACTTCCCGGGGTCATAAGTTTTGCATACGATCTTCATTTTAGGTGCACAATATCCCATTGGAAAGGTCTATCTAAGGAATACACATGTTTCCATAACACTTTGACTTCATCTATAGTGTAACTATGGCGGGCCCAAAATATGTGGTTTAGGGCCTCAAAATTTCTTGGGAAGTTTAGGACCCGAAAAGATAGAAAAAAACTGCCAAAATAAAAATTGTATGTGAGATAGTTGGAAGAGGTGGGTGGCCAGTGATATCCACTTGGATCAATCCTCCCCCCCTAGGAAGAAATGGTATCCATTGTGTTGAGTTCACCCATCAGAGGAGGAAAGTTCTGCTTAATTTGGCCCCGGGTGACCCACTTGCCTTGGTGTAGGAGCTTCTCCTCTTTGACAACATGATAAAGCTGAAGCTTCTGTTAGAGAGTGGCATTGACCTATGTGTCCATGATCTAATCAGTCGATGCCTATTCCATGTAGTCAGGGTTGATATTTTTCAATTTCAATTGTTCTGCTATCTCTAAGGTGTCCAATAATGGTGAAAAGTATGGTTGAAGGAGATACACATTTAAAAAAGGGTGCAAGCCAAGGAAGGGGGCAATGTTGAGCTCAAAATAATTGTCACCCACAACCTTAGTGATGGTTTAAATTCCAAATCAGAGTGGATGAAGTTTTCGATGGGGTCCTGTAAGGTATTCTTCTTGTAAGTGCAACCAAACTTTATCGCTCACCTGAAACTTGTGTGGCAACCAATCTTGACATGGCTACGCTTATACTTGGAATTGGACTTCTACAAAATATCTTAAAACTGTTGGCGTATTTGTTGGATTCGTTCAATGAACCGGGTGGATTTTTCGGCTTTGGTTTGAGCATGGGACAATTCGTCCTGTGCAGACGCAAGGGGTAGTGCAACGTCCATGGGACCCAATGGTTGAAATCACAAACCCACCTAAAAGGGGTTGTGGTTGGTTGAGCTATATATGGCTCTATTGTAACTATCTTGAACATAGGGAAGAATCCCATCCCATGTGCATGGATTCTTGGAATTGTACATGCACAATATATGCACGATCATCCCGTTGATGACCTTAGTTTGGCCATCTGTTTGGGTGTGGAAGGAAGTGGATTTGGTGAGCTTGGTTTCCAACCATGACTAGACACTTGACCAGAATGTGCTAAGGAACTGAATGCCTCGATATGAGATGATGGTTTTTGGTATCCCAAAATTTATCCACACTCGTTCGAAAAAGAGCTTGGCAGTGGCCTCCATTGTGATTCTCTTCTTATAGGTGGTCATAATCTCCATCTTGGAAAATCCATCAATAACCATAAAAAAAAAGTGATTTCTCTACTTGGTTGAAGGAAGGCTAGACATGTAGTCCATCGATATGGATTCCTAGGGCTTGTAAGGAGTAGTGAGAGGGGTGTACATGCCTTGTTTCATAATGGCCGATTTGGAAATGGCATAAGTTGTGTAGGACCTGATATACTTGTTAACAACCTATCGAAGTTTCGTCCAACAGAAAAGTTGTTGCAACACTGCCATTGTCTTTTCTACGCTGAAGTGTCCTACCACCCGACTATAGTGAGCTTCCCAAATCATCTTCCCTCGCTACTTGATGGGATGAAAAGATGGTCCATATGGCACAAGAATATTTCTTGAAGATGGAAATCAGTGACAATTGTGTTTGTTCCCAACATATGGTAGGTAGTGGAAAAGTCAGGATCTCTCTCATAGAGTTGGGGCCATCTAGAGGTTTCATGTCTATAGGAGTGTATCACCATGGTTAGTGTTGCAAATGGAGGTTGGTTGAGGTAGTCAACGACATGGTTGGTTCTCTATGTCTTATACTTGATGTTGTGATGGAACCACTACAAGTATGTGGGCCACTTCTGATGGAAGTCATTCTACAATTTTCCTTATGTCTACATGAAATGTAGAGGCTTATGATCAGTGTGGATGACTACCTCCTTCCCAAGAATGTAATGCCTTCACTAGACACAAGCTTGTACAATGGAGTACATTTCTTTGTCATAAGTGGGGTACTTACAGATGGTATTTGATAGTGTCTCACTATGATAGTCCACATGATGTTCATGCTGAGTGAGAATTGCACCCATAACATATTCTGAAGCATCTGTCTCAATCTCAAAATGTTGCTACAGGTTGGGTTATGAGAGCATCAGGGATGAGCACAAGCGTTTCTTCAAACCATTGAATGCTTTCTATTGTGACTATCCCCACATGAAATTTTCCTTGCCACCACTTCTAGTCACTTGGCTAAGGGCCCATGCAATCTGGGATAATCCTAACATGTACCTACCATAGAAATTGGCAAGGCTGAAGAAGCCTCAAATCTTAGTGAGTTTGGTCGGGGTTGGCTAGTAAAAAATGACCTATATCTTGGCTAGATCAGCTTTCACCCCATGCTCATTAACAATGTATCCTAGGTATTCGACCCTTTTGATGGCGAAGGAGAATTTTTCCAAATTTGCATATATCTTGTGTTGTTGCAAAGTGTGCAGAACCTGTTGAATATGATGCAAGTCTTTCTCCCAACTCTTGTTGAATATGAGGATTTCATCCAAATAAACGACCACAAAATATTTGGTAAAAGGCCTTAATATATCATCCATCATCCTTGTGAAATTGTTTTTGGTATTGGTCAAGCCAAAAGGCATGACCAACCATTCAAAAAGACCTTCTTTGGACTTGAAGGAATTCTTCCATACATCAGTCTGCTCTATTGGGACTTGATGGTAGCTAGAATTCAGATCAATATTACGGAATTATTTCTCCCCCTTGATGATCCAGGTGGTTATTGGTAACCACCCACCTTTTCCGACTGGCTCAAAACAATTTTCTGGCAATTTTGGCAATTTACTATTTTTAGCAGTTTTTAACTTTTGGGGCCATTTTGAGGGCCAAATGAAGGTTTTTTGAGATAGAGTTTCTCAATGATAGCAGAAGGAATTATTGAGCCCCCAAAATGAATTTCCTTGACAATACCTTTCCAACGAGCTATC
>SNQJ01S0066820.1:68548-87625 GCA_010110895.2 Picea sitchensis | reverse complement strand
CCAGAAGAACCTCATCTCAACAGAGGTCGTCAAACAGTTGGGATTGTCGACAACACCACACCCACAACCATACAACATCAAGTGGTTTCGCAAAGGATGAGATCTCTGTGTCAGCCAACAATGTCGATTGTCATATGGAATCCAACCCTTCAAGGATGAGGTATTATGTGATTTTTCCCCACTGGATGTCTGTGATTTTCTCTTGGGCCAACCATATATGTGGAATTGCCATGTTGTTTATGAGTCTCGACCTCGCAGTGTCATTGTTTCTCTGGGGGGCCATCTCTACAAAATACCAGAGGTAGTTCCAACTACTGTTCCACCTAAAAAGTGTCACAAGGTAGTATCTCATACTGCAAAATTTAGCTTCTTCACAATCTATTCAAAAGGAGAATAGAAGGACACTGCAACAACTACAACCTCGCCCCAAGCACCTTCTATCAAACAAAATCAAGTCAACAAGGTTGTAGAAAAGCGCAAAGATTCCTTTTGCACATCGTCCTCTCATGTAGCCCAACTTTTTGAATGGCCTCAGCCTCAACAGGTTCGTGAAAAACTTCCACAAACTGAGCAGCGCAATGTCTCCAGCAAGGCAAGTAGCTCACCAAGATGCAGATTCAACAAATGCTTTTCCCTTTCCCCCAGGAACTCAACGCAATGGATACCATTGCTTAATAAGGAGGGAGGATTGATCCAGGTGGATATTGGTGGCCACCCACCTTTTTTGACTGGCTGAAAACAGTTTTCTGGCAATTTTGGCAATTTACTATTTTTAGCAGTTTTTAACTTTCGGGGCCATTTTGAGGGCCCAAATGAAGGTTTTTCAAGCTATATGTTATCAATGATAGATGAAGGCATGATTTATACTCCAGAATGAATCTCCTCGACAATACCTTTCCAATGAGCTATCACACGCCTAAAATGAAGATCATATGCAAAAGTTACGACCCTAGGAAGTTGATGTACTCACTTACCCAAACGGGGCCCACATGACTTTTGGCGCTTCATCTCCTAGGGTTAGGTTTTCGGATGTATAGGGTTTTTGGCATTCCTGTTTATTCTAAAAAGGCCTTGGTAGCCTCATTGTAACCATCTTCTTGTGAATGTGAGTAGCCGTCATGTCTCTTCTCAGAGATAAGCTGCCACCATTCTAGCGAGTCTTTCACTCTGTATTTTTACAGTCTCTGTACATTTATTTCATTAATAAAAATCGTGTATTACTATATATCTATGTTTATGGTTGCCTCTCTGATACATTTCTGATATATTATTGAATATCTATGATATCTCTGTGCATTTCTTTATTATATCTCCGATCTCATTTTGTGCTGAAAATACTCCGGATCACTTGAGTTGTTCAAGGAGATCATCAATTCAGGGAACTATGTACCAGTTCTTTAATATGATTATATTTAGCACCCAATAATCAATGCAGAGTGGCCAGGTCTCATCTTTCTTCTACACAAACACAATTGGGTTTCCACAATGTGATGATCTTGGTTAGATGTGCCCCTTTTTAAGAAAATCTTAGATCCAACGCTTGATTTCCTCATTTTCAGAAAGAAAGCGGTGATAGACTGAACCATTGGGTAGAAGTGTGCCAGGGGTTAGATCAATCGAATGATTCACCTGATAGTGTAGAGTTACCCAGTGGGTGAAGAGAATATGTCTTTATATTCTTCCATGACCTTATCCACTTGCTTCTGCTACTTGGAGAGACTTGTCATGAAGGCCATGGACGTGGCTGCAACCTTCCTCTCTCTTTGAGAAAGAATCACGAAGAAGAAAAAATTCTGGACCTGAGAGATGACCTTCCTGCATTGCTTGGTAGAGATAAAGGAAATGGCAGTAGGTAGGACTACCTCGGGTATCCTGTACAAAGTAATAATAAAACTACAAGTCCTAGACTCATATACAACATGAAGTTTCCATAAATAAGGTAGGCCTAAAGAACAAAAAAAACTTCAAGAGGGGAAAAATCACAAAATACCTCATCTTTGAAGGGATTGATGTCGTAGGGAAGAATACACTATTGCTTGATGCGTAGATTGCTCCCTTGGCGGAGCCATACGATGGTGTATGGATATGGGTATGGTGTTGTGGGAAGAGCCAACTGCTTGACAACCTCCACTAATATGATGTTATACTAGCTACCACTTTCAACAATGAAGTGCAGTGGAGTACCCTTCACCCACATCTGTGAATGAAAAAGGTGGTCACCTACCTCTGGTTCATGAGGCTCACCAGTTTGGATCTTGGTGGTAGCAATGGTGGCATTGGGTTCTTCTTCAATAATCTGTCTCCATTTTTTTGGTTTTGACTCAAAGTTGGAACCCACATCTGATTTAGAGGCTTTAACCTTGACCACCAATAAATGCTTTGATTGGAATTCAGTGGTGTTATGCTAGGGGATCTTATGGAACTCACACCACTTCCCAATGTATTTCTTTGTCTTTCCATTGTCCTTCTTTGTTTTCTAATTAGACTGGTTGTCCTGAGGATTTCCATCCTTTCTGTCTCCTTTTTTCTGCGGGTTGGGGTTTCCTTTTCCCTGTTCCTGTTGTGAGGGGTTCGTAGACCCAAAATGTTGCATTTTTTATTTAAGCTTCTACTTGTCTTTTATAGAATATCGATAGACCAATCCCAAGGATGAGATGTACAGAAACTCCATCTCTGTCTGGATGTATCTATGCATATCGCCACAGTACTTGAGCACTAGATTTCACTCAGAGTCTTTGATACCCAGCTTGGTTCGCAAGGTATGGATGACATTGGTGAACTCTAGCATTGTTTGGTCCCTTTCCCGTCGCAGTGAGGTCCATCTTGTATATAAGTCGTCATAACTTCCAACAGGGTAGTAATTTTCCTTAATATCATCCATAAAAGAAACCTAAGTGAGTGTGAATACAAATAGTGTAGATTTCTCTGTCACCTTTTTCTCACAAAAGGTATCCCACCAATATTTGACATGGGGGACGACCTTCAAGAGCACAAATGTAATATTTTCTCTATCAGAAAAGTTATGGACAAAAATATAGCCTTCTAGAAGGTTTAACCATTTTTATATGGCATCTGCGTCTATTTGACCTTCAAATATAGGAATATCAAAATTGATATGTATCTTGAAGGGGGTGATGCCTCCGCTCGAGGAATGTGCATTTCTTGTTTGTATTTGTCAAAGGAATTGCACAAAGTTGTCCATCATCTCGTTCCTCTATCGTGAGAGGGATTCCTCAAGTAAGAGTTTAAAGGGATCTCTTGTCCCATCATCTCTCTTTTCTTCCACCATGGGTGTCCATTGAGTTTGGTGAGGTCATTCTTTAAAAGGATCAATCGGTTCGAGTCCCAACTGTTTATACCCTAACCTTGTTGGAGACATGCATAGAGAAACAATTGAAGAGAAGACTGCTCTGATACCACAGATCTAGATTTTTGAGTGGAACGAAATGAAACAAAGATCTATAACATTAAAATAGAGATACAGTGAATAATAAAATATATACATTGAAAATTAACTTCTATTCAATAAATAAATGATCCAGGTGGATATTGGTGGCCACCACCTATGCCAACTAGCTCCTCTTGACAGTTTTTAGTTCAACACGTTCTTTTGTACATCTTTGTAATTGTGGGTTCTACACTTCCAGGGTTGTTTGAATCCCTACACATCTTCTAGGTGGAGACCGGTATCCGTCCACCTAATGCAACTGGATTATTTTGGAAGTTTTCATGTCATCACATATTTCTGTACTTCCAGGGCCATTTTGGGGCCCTAAACAATATTTTGTTGTCTTGCCACAGTCAAATTGTAGATAGATTCAGAGTTTGACAACATAATTCTTATTTCTCAAGAATACCTTTTCAACAGGATATCACGCACCTAAAACGAAGGTCGTATGTAAAAGTTACGATACCGTGAAGTTGAAGTACCAACTTACTCATCGGGGCCCACATAACTTTTGGCATTTCATCTCCTAGGGTTAGGTTTTTGGATGTCTAGGGTTTTGGAATTCATGAGTAATGTTAAAAGGGCCTTTGGAGACTCATTGTAATCATTCTGCTAATATGAATGCGTGTAGCAGCCACATCTCTTCCGAGATATAGCTACCGCCATTCAAGCAATTTGTTTTCAGTTCTGCAGTTTTACAGTTTAAACCTATTTTATTTATTCAATAGAACTTATTGTTCATTGGATATATGTTGTTGTTATCTAAATCTATGTGTTATTATATTCAGTTTTTTATTCCTTTTGTTTCGCTCATAAATCTGGATTAGTGGTATCACATCTGTCTACTTTTCATTTACTTTTTTCTTCGTGCATGTCCCCGACAAGATTTGGGTACAAGAAGTTGGGACTCAAACCAGTTGATCCTTTGCATGATCGACCACGCTGAGCTCAACAACAACCCATGGGGGACGAGAAGAAAGGTGATGGAGAAGGATATCCTTTTAAAATGTTTCGCGAGGAATCCCTTGCGCAACAAAGGAATTAAATGATGGAAAAAATTGCACAGATCCTTCGATGACTGCCCACAGGAGAAACATCTTCATCAAGAAGCCATGTGACCCCTTTCAAGGTACAAGTAAATTTTTATATTCCATTATTTGAAGGAATGATAGATGTGAATGTTGTAGATAAATGGTTGAATATGATCGAAGGGTATTTTTCAGTCCATGATTTTTTCGACAGGGAAAAGATTACTTTTTCACTCCTCAAGGTCGTCCCCCATTTTAAGGATTGGTGGGATACTTACTCTCAGAAAAAGGCCATAGAGGAATCTGCAATATTTGTGGTCTCCCCCAAATGGTATTCCTTTAGGGATGCCATTAAAGAAAAATACTACCCTATTGGAAGAAACGAGGACCAGTACACAATATGGACAACACTATGTCAAGAAAGGGGCCAGACAGTACTGGATTTCACCAATATTTTCCATACCATGCACACCAAATTGGGTATCAAAGACTCTAAATTACATCTAGTGCTCAAATACCGTGGTTGTATGCATAGATACATTCAAACATAAATGTTTTTTTTGGACATTGCACCATTAGGTGCGGCTTATAGATATGTTGTCAATACCGAGCATAAATTTAAGCAGAAGAGGAGAGAGTTTGGATCTGCAAACTCCTCACAACCTAAGCAGGGAAAAGGTGACTCATAGAAAAAGGGATGGGGAAAATATGGCCTCTCTTAGGACGACTAGTCCAAGCTGAAATCCAAGAAGGGTAATGAGAATTCGAATAAGGACACGGGAAAATGGTGTGAATAGTAACATGTTATAACAAGTTTTACCTCACCCCATGCAACTTGCTAAGAAGGCCTTTCCATTTACCTATGCAAACTTGAAGTCTCTTGTTGTGCCTTCTAGTTCCAAAAAATTATATTTTTCCACATATACATGCCCTACTAGTTATACATCATGTGTATACGTAGGTTGCACCACTATAGCCCATGTACATCGAGTTTGGTGCTCAAAATTAAAAATTGTGTCGGGTTTTGATGTCATGTCATGAGATCCATGATCCTTGACCTTCCATATAATTGAAACGTTCTGACTCGGCCCTTGAGTTCCACTTGAAGGATATAAATTGGGCCATATCCAAACCATGGGAGAAAAGAGAATTCAACTTTTGAGAGCAAAGATACTCTGGAGAAATTTCACTTCACATTGAGTCTGCATCCCTTTATACTTGAAAGTTTGAACGCATTGTTCATCCCCCAAGATCTTCCTACCAGAAGAACCAGAGGAAGGGGAACGCCTCTTTCACTCACATATGTGGGTAAAGGGGACTCCACTGCATTTCATTGTCGATAGCGATAGTCACAAGAACCTGATTTCAGTAGAGATCGTCAAGTGTCTAGACCTGCTGATAACACCGCACCTGCAACCCTATACCATCGTCTAGATTCACCAAGGATGAGATCTCTACGTCAGCCAACAGTGTCATCTTCCCTACAACATCAAGCCCTTCAAAGACGAGGTATTGTGTGATATTGCTCCCCTTGAATTTTCTGATGTTCTTTTAGGCCATCCATATTTCTGGAAGCGACATGTTGTGTATGAGTCTAGACCCTGCAGTTTTATTATCACTTTGGGTAGACAATTGTGCATGATACTAGAGGTAGTGCCGCCTATCACTATTTCTTTAATCTCTTCTAAGCAATGTAATAAGGTCATTTCATGGACTGGGAAATTCATCTTCTTTGTGTTTCATTCTCGCAGCAAGCAGAAGGTCACCGCCACATCCATGACCTCTACACAGAGCCTCTCTTTGCAGTAGAAGCAAGTGGACAAGATCATGGAAGAGTACAAAGACATATTCTCCTTACCCAATAGGGTACCAACACACTGCCAAGTCAATTATCCAATTGATCTAACCCCTAGTGCACCACTTCCTAATGGACCATTATATCGTCACTCACTGATGGAAAATGACGAGATCAAGTGCCAGGTCCAAGAGTTGCTTCAAAGGGGGCACATTCTACCCATATCCTTCCCTTGTGGAAGCCTGATTGTGTTGGTGCAAAATAAAAAAGGGACATGGCGTCTCTGCATTGATTAGAGATCATTAAACAAAATCACAGTCAGAAATCGATACCCAATTCCCCAGATTGATGACCTTCTTGACCAACTCAAGGGGGGAAATTTCTTCAGCAAGATTGACCTAAAGTCTACCTACCATCAAGTTCCCTTCAAACTAACTAATGTATGGAAGAAAACTTTCAAATATAAAGAAGGTGTCTTCAAATGGTTGGTCATGCCCTTTGAATTAACAAATGCACCAGAAAATTTCATGAGATTGATGGATGATGTATTGAGACCCTTCACCAACTCTTTTGTGGTGGTATATCTGGATGACATCCTCATCTTCAACAAGACTTAGGAGGAGCACATGCAAAATATTCAACAAGTTTTGGGCACTCTATGCGAACTTGGAAAAATGCTCCTTTGGAATGAATAGGGTCCAATCCTTGGGATACATTGTTGATGAGCATGGGGTACATGTGGATCCAACTAAGATGCAAGTCATTTGTGACTAGCCATCCCTGACCACACTAATAGAGATTCAGAGCTTCCTGTGACTTGCCAACTTCTACCTGTTGGCCCTTGGGTATGGAAGCAAGGGAAGATCAAGGAAGAAAAGGAAGAATGTGAAATGCGCAGAAGACACAGTGATTGTTATTGGGTCGAAGTGAACAAAATAACAGAAAAGATGGAGTGAAGCCCAAGAAATAAAGTCATTGGACGAGGAGATTGGGGATGATAGATAAGCAAGGAATAAGGATCGTGGACAACTCAACAAGTGGAAAAATCTACCGTTGGATTCTTTGGAGCACCACGCGAGAAGAAAGGAAAGACAGGCTGGCGAAGCCCTGAAAATATGGGTCAAGTTGAACTAGGGTTTTAGACACCTAGGGTTTTGGTATCTAGGGTTTTGGACACCTAGGTTTTAGCCTAAGGTTGTCGGTGAGCTATTGTAATTTATAAATAAAGGTCAGGAGGGCCTATTTTGGGTTGTTACTTTGGGTTGGTACGATATTGTTGTTTATCTAGCTGTATTGTTGATGTGAGTGAGTATTGTATCGAGAGAGAGAAGTGGTGAGAGCCTTATGCTATTGTAAGATCTTCAGCTCGGTGCGAGGATCAACCCTGCAGCTGGTTGGGGAGGGAGGGGAGAGAAAGAGAGGAGAAGAGAAGAGATCTGCTAGCTAAGAGCACACACAATAACTGTATTCTTTACCTCAATATATTATAGCACAGTTCTGTGGATGTATCCCTAGAGAGAGGGTGAATCACGTATATTTGGTGTGGTGTGTGATTTATATTCTGTCTCTTTCATTGATATACTATGATTGCATTGTTGTGTTAGATCTGATAGTAGATGTGCAGAATAAATCTAAGATGATAATTGATATATGAACATTGTGTTGTTCTTGTGTTAGATACACTTGATATTCCCTTTGGTTGTAGACATCTCTATCCTGCAACCCCCTCATAACTGCTTCGGGTGAGACTGCATCTTCTTTGCAGGTGTTGTTGAAAGGGATAGTAGTTAGGGCTTGTTGGTACGATCTTGTAGATGAACCCTGGTTCTACCCCTGTGCCAACACTACCAAAGGTTCATGTTGGGATTCTCCCATATTGCATGGGTCCTCAACCAAGTAACCAAGGGCGGTGGAAAGAAAAATTTCACATGGGGGCAGGAACAACAATAAAAATTTGATGATCTGAAGCATCCCTTGTGCTCAACTCTAGTACTCTCCTTACATGATCTACAACAACCGTTCGATATTGAGATTGATGCCTCTGACTATATTGTAGGTGTAGTACTCACTCAACATTTTCATCCAATAGCATACCATAGTGAGACACTATCATATATTGTCTGGAAATACCCCACCTATGAAAAATAAATGTATTCCATTGTGAAAGCCTATCGTCAATGGAAGCATTACATTCTAGGAAAGGAGACAATCATCTACATTGATCATAAGCCTATGCAGTTCATAAATACATAGGGGAAGTTGCAAAACGAGTGTCATCAAAATTGGTGCACATACCTACAATAGTTCCATATGAACATCAAGTATAAGACAACGAGCACAAATATGACTACCTACTCACCCCTCTTCCTACTCCTGAGAGGCCTTGGGAATCCATCTCAATAGATTACATGTATGGCCTTCCATCCACCAAACATGACAATGATTGTGTATTTGTGGTGGTTGATCAATTTTCGAAGATGGCCATTATCACAGCCTACAATAAGAGAATCATAGTGGCAGATACTGCCAAGCTCTTCCTTGAATGGGTGTGGGTCCATTTTGGGATACCATAGACCATCACCTCAGATCGGGACAACAGGTTCCTCATCACATTTTTGTCGAGTCCCTGGTCACTGTTGGAAACCAAGCTCACTAAATCCACTTCTTTCCACCCCAAATCGACGACCAGATAGAGGTCATCAATCAAATGATTTTTCACATCCTGCACGCGTATAAATCTAAGACTCTGCATACATGGGATGAGAGTCTTCCCTATGTTCAACATAGCTACAATAGGTCTCTCCATAGCTCCACCGGCCATAGCCCATTTTAGGTGGGGTTGGGATTCCAACCCTTGAGTCCCATTGATGTTGCACTACCTCTTGCAACGACACATGCATAATCTTTTGATGTTTAGTATAGGTCTGACAAAGCCACTAGATTCATTGAGCATATTCAACACATCCACCAACAGGTCCATGATATTTTGTAGAAAGATAATGCTAAGTACAAGCAGTGCCATGATCAACACCGAGTACCACACCAGTTTCAGGTGGGAGACAAGGCCTGGTTACATTTTCAGAAAGAATGCCTTACAGGGACCCATCAGAAGATCTACCCACTTATCTATGGGCATTACACTATCACCAAGGCTGTGGGTAGCAATTCTTTTGAGCTCAATACTCCACCCTTCCTTGAATTGCACCCAATGTCCAATGTGGACCTCCTTTGGCCATATTTTCCACCATTATTGGACACCTTAAAGATCCCAGAATATTTGATACCAACATAGCTCAACCATGACTGCATGTAATAGTAATCCACTGATCCGATAGTGGACACATCGTTCAATGGCACTCGCCAACAGAGGATCCAACTTTATCGGCTTGTCAAGGTAGGGAAGCTCCTACACCAAGGAAAATGGCTCACCTGGGGCCAAATTCAACAGAATTTTCCTCACCTGATAAGGGAACTCAACACAATGTAGACCATTGCTTCATAAGGGGGGAGGACTGATCTAGGTGGATATTAGTTCCCACCACCTATTCCAACTGTCTCCACTTGACAGTTTTTAGTTTAGCACGTTATTCTGCACTTCTTTGTAATTGTGAGTTATACACTTATGGGGTTGTATGAAGCCCTACACATCTTCCAGGTGGATACTGATGGTCATTCACCTAATCCAACTGGATTATTTTGGAAGTTTTCATGTCAGCACATCTTTTTGTACTTCCAGGGTTGTTTTCGGGCCCTAAACAAAGTTTTTTTGGCTTGCCACAGTAAAACTCTAGACGAAGTTAGAGTTTGACAGAATAATTTTGGTTCTCCCATAGATTCCCAAGTTTTCTTTGGTAGAACATTGACTTAATATCCTAAGTCTAGTATAATATCCCCCATATTGATATCTCCTATGTTAGAATTCAATCTGAATTCCCTACTGGTTCTTCTCTTCTTTAGGACCCGATTTACCCTTTTTACCCATTCTTCCCCAGGATTACACTTTTCTAAAATCTTTTGTAGTACTTGTAAGGAATTTTTATCACTCAAAAATTTGACACAAGCTCCAAAAAGTTTCTTAAGTTAGTTACTTGTTTTGAAGATTGCTCTTGATTTCTCTAATCAAACATTTAAGGCATTACATAGATTGGTATCTCATCTACCGGCTTCATTCCGAAAGTGGTCACAATATTTTCCTTCAAGATCTCTTATCTATCTTATTTGAATATCTATTTCTCTTTGCATGTATCAAGCTTTTGTTCAGGCACTGTGTTCTTCCTAATCCATTGGTACTAGTCCTGATCCTTTTTGGCTGCATCTTCTCTTGTCTTGCCTCCACCTCTAGTCACTATGTTAATATTCTTCATGTCTTCTTCTCTGTTTTCCACCCCGATCCATTGTACGCTTTGATTAGTCTGGTTCCTCTTGTCCTATATTTTTATCAACAATGTTGGACAATCCTATGTTTCATGGTCTTCTACGTGATAGTACATACATGTTTCAGGTGGTTGTGGGTAGTCTCTTTCATAGTTCCCTCATTTATGAAAGTTATGAAACGATACTGGTCCCCGACCTCCTCCAAAGCCTCTTCCTCCACAACATCCTCCTCTGAAGCCTCCTTTGTTTCCCTGATTATCTATGTATGATGTGTTATACTGAGGTCCTTGATTATACTACGATTGTGGGTTATTATACTATTGTGGTGTTGCACACTGTTGTGCAAGTTTATACTATTATTTACCTTGAAACTGCTACACATTATACTATGGTTGTGATGTAAATTGTTGTGCGAGATTGTATTGTGGCTGCTATGCAATGTTATATTGTCGTTCCTATGTAGATTGTCTTGTTACATGTTCATACTGCACCCTATATGTATCTGCAATCCTTTCTTTCAACAACTCTAATGTTCTACAATCCTTGTCTCTATGTCCAATTAACTAAGAAAAGTTACAAAATGTACTTTTTGGAACTTTCTAGTACTTCTGCATAAGGGGAAATGATAGGGATCATGCCCATGTGTTTTGAAAATCTCACACCATGGTCCTCCTGAAGCTAAAGGGTTTGGCATACCCACTCCAATATACTGTAAAAATAATGGACACTCATTCTTGTGATGACCTTTATCCCTGCACATTGTACACCATGGTGAAATTTATTGAACTACCACCTTCGTCTAGTGTAGATACTTGAATGCTACTTGCACTTATGCTACTGAACCCACGTCCTAGAAAAATTCTTCTACCGCTAATCACTTGCTGGTTAACTGCTTTTTCTTCTTCAGTTATGTTAGTCGCACATGGGGTTGTGGGTTCCACACTAATTCATATATGGAATGGAGAGCCTTATTCTATGCTGGACCCATGACCTTTGGTTTTCCTCTCATATGTGGAGTGAAATATATCCTCAATCCGACCCGTTGCGCAAAGATCCTCTACCTCTTCCTCATCATTGTCCAAGCCCTCTCACTCCACTACAACCCTCTTCTTATTATTCATCCTATACTGGTAGGTTCATCCATTGCATGTCACACCTACATTTCTTATGATTTCCTTGGTTTGTTCATCATCCATCATGATGGGGTCCATTGCTTCCTTCTTCTGTCTACTCCTCGGAGCCTTCTACATTTCTCAGATCTTCCTTAGTGCTTCCCCCAACTTGCCCCATGCAGGAAAAGTGATTTAGATGTTTGACTCAATGGTCATCACACCTTTATCATGTAATAATCTCTTGATCGACGTGTAAAGAGACCTAATATACCTCCCTCTCGGTCCCTTCAAGAAATACTTCTCTGCAGGAGTGTATGACTTTGCTATATCAACTGCAAACGCAGTGATAAACCCCGTTGTAATGTTGTCTAACTAGAAATCCATTGCGCACGTGGATTTATTATTAACTCTTTCCAACCGTGCAAAGTTTTTAGCAGTCCACAAAACTGGTCTAATCTGATTAGTCAGATGGGTATCCTTCAACCTTAAAAACCATTCTTGTAATAACTACATAAAGAAACAAAAATATGCTTCATCTAGATCAGTAAACACATACCTCTGCAGATGTTGGCGCAGTGTATACTTGGAACCCTTATTGTCTTTCTGCGTGAACTCCAACTGATTTTCCTCTAACCATATGTCAATTTATTTCTTCATAGGATTCCATGGCCTGAAAATCCATTCCTACCACTGCATCTTCTTCACAAAACCCCTTCCTGGCTCTCCTTATGATTTCTATACAGAAACATAACTATTTGTTGGAATTATTTGGGTTTTCGGCTCATAAAGTTAGTGGGATATTCCCATGAATCCACAAAGACCACTTGTTGGCCCTCGACCAAGTTTTGAGGAAACATTGGTCGTGTTTGACGAATTTTGGGACTTCGACAGGCAGGTCGAAGATGGAGTGCCTAGGCGAAGTAGAGATCGCGGGATCTCACCTATTTTGTGGGATTGTGGACCTAACAAAGGGTTTTAGGGTTTATGTAATGGGTATGGGATGTCGGCCCATGGGTTCAACCATGACTAGGTATTTTTGTAATGTATAAATAGGTAGCTAAGTGATGTAAGAAGTATTCACTAATTACTTGTGGTCGACTTAGTGCAAGAAGTTGTAAGTGCTTTGTGCAGACAGTCTATGTAAGGATTTGTGCTATCAAGGAGTTGGCTCTATGCCTTGACCTGATTTTGAGGAAGGTGGATCTAGTGCGTTGTGCGCAGATCACCTGTCTAGTGAGAGGCTTGGCTCTATGTCTCTGTGCATGGGAGAAGATACATGTAAGAGATTGCAGACTAATAAAGAAGAAGAATAATAATTTGGTGGACGTAGCCCCACACTGGGGTGAACCACGTAATCCTATGTTGATGTGCTTTGTGCGATGTTGTTTATGTTGATTATGTGATTATTTTCTTAGTGATGTTGATGTTATATATCATGAATGCATCTGACGTTGTAGCTTAGTGCTTAATGATGTGAATGAATACTATATCTGAGCTAATGTTGTGTGCTAAGTAATGGGAAGTACTTGATCATTATTATTGCTGCATTGTTTTGTAATGAGGGTTCGATCTGCGATGTGAATGAGATCCAAGAACTAATGCATGTTGTTGGCTAAGTGCCCTGCCAAGTATTGTAATCACATATCTGTGTCCCAGCTTAGTTGTAGACCCCTGAGTCCTACAACCCCCCTTGCCTCTACCTCGGGTGAGACTTCATCTACTTCGTAGGTGTTTCTAAAATGGTTGGTAGTTAGGGTTTTGTTGGTGCGTTGTTGAAGCGTTGAAACCTAGGTTTGCCCCTGTGCCAACAAATGGATCCATTACTGGGACCTGAAACTGTGAATGTTGGGAATTGAAGAAAAAAGAAAGCTATGTGCGTAGATCTGTTGTTGTAGTGCGCAATGTTCTGCTTGACTTGTGAAGATC
Organism: Picea sitchensis; assembly: GCA_010110895.2. NCBI lineage: Eukaryota > Viridiplantae > Streptophyta > Pinopsida > Pinales > Pinaceae > Picea > Picea sitchensis. The sequence continues at coordinate 73,942 of SNQJ01S0066820.1, read as the reverse complement.
TGTGCTAAGAAAAAAACTAGATCTGAAGAAAAGAGGTAAGATCTTAAAACTTTGTTCTCTGGTAAAGGTAAGAGAAGTGGAAATTTTTGTTTCGAAATATGAATCTAGGTATGCTTGATATATTTTGTCCTAGTATGAAATCTAGGGCATGGTTAGAAGAAAGAGTTGATCTGAATAAATTTGATAGAAATAGAGAAAGATATGTTATTCATACACATAGAAAGAATTTTTGGACTAATATGTGGATGGAGGAACCTAGAAAGAATTTTTGGAGAATGCAGGTCCATCACTGTGATCCCAGTGCATAGTACAAGAAAGGTTGTGGATTGTTTAAAAGAAAGAAATGATTGACATTGTGTTATAATTGCAGAAGATCGGGACATCTTGCTAAAGAATTCCCTGGTATAGGCCCTCTTTGTCTTTGTTTTAAAGCTATTGGTCATGAGGTTGAGGAACTTTCCAGTACTTCTGCATAAGGGGAAATGATAGGGATCATGCCCATGGGTTTTTCAAATCTCACACCATGGTCCTCCTGAAGCTAAAGTGATGTAAACGCGCCACTCCAACACGTCTACTCCCACCAGGACCTTCTTCTTCTCAGGCCCGAAGAGCTACAATGCCCTTCAGATCCCATATCGGAACCTTTTGTCACCCACAGGATACTCTATTGATCTCCCGACAGTCTTCTCGGGAAATCGGGTTTCGCGTTATCACGAAACTTGTGAGCACGGTTCTCGTGCTACCCAAAACCCTGAAACCCGATGGTTCAGAACATCAACGCTCTTCGTTCCTGTCGGGGACTTCCCTATCGGGAAATCGGAACATACGATGTCATGTTTCACTGCATCCTTAAATCTCCGAACCCTGAACACCGATGCGCACGTGCAATATTTCTTTGCCACGTCGCCTCCTCTCTCTTCTCTATCGGGGATCGCGTGATGTGATTTCACGAGTGCGATCTCTTTGCAGCCCTTGCCACGTCGCCTCCTCTCTCTCTTCTATATCGGGAATCGCGTGATCGCGATTTCACAGGTTGCGATCTCTTTGCACTGGGAAATCCCGAATGCCAAATCCCGATTCTCCGGATTGCGAACACGTGTCTAGCTCGGGATCCACGGTCCTAATCTCTTCGGGAAATTGCAAATCGCGATTTCGTTTTTCAAAAGTCCCACTACCACGGAACCTATGATATCCCAATGGCTGAAGTTCCGATGGCTCTTGGGCTCCTCCTACGCCTAAGGCGAAACCCCTCGCAACTTCACCAAGATCTGATGGTCGACGGGTTTTCGCGAACCTTCCCTGCGAATCCTGGTCGTCGATTCCTCCTCCTTGAGGAATTCTTCTGCTCTAGAGCTCCTTCCTGTTCGAACCTTCTCCTGGGTCCGTCTCCACAGTATCACAAAGGAACTATCCCTCCTGAGCTTGTCAACTCTGACTCCTTCAGAGACTTTGCACACACTTCTCGTTCTTAACCTTCAACAACGCTCAAAGTGTTGAATCTTCCAGACTCTGTACACTTCTGGCAACAACAGTCTCTGCCTTCTTCTGCTCAGATTAGCCACTGAGACTTCAAGTTCAGCCTGCACTTATCCTGCATGACTCTACCAACCCAAACCAACTTCTGGGTGAATGAGAATAAGGGTTTAACTGTCGAGCCTCATCAACGCACTCTATGCGGATGAATTCAACTGCACTCTATGTAGGAATCTCCTGGCTCAAACAGAGAAACAATTGAAACTTATTCTCTCCTCTCTCAGACTTTAGTTAAACCTCTGAAACCTTAAGCACAACATATTCAAAACAAATGCATGACCAGAAAACAAACATTCATGAGCACATAAACAACATACAGAGAAACAACACCAACCATGAAATTGAATCAAAGACTCTCTTCTATTAATTCAAAAACATCTGTACATGGGTGTTCTTCACAAATTCTCTGCTTGCTCTCTCCTCTTGCTCTTGAATGGATGATTCTAAATTATGTTACAATGTACAAGTGAGGGTGTCTATATCTGTTTTCCCTCTCAGGCTCTAAAACTGTCTAATCTAGACTTAAACATCTATCTACCTGCATTAAATATAATAAATGCCTCCTATCTAATTCAGAAAAGAGCGTAAGGCTCGAGGTCTGCTACAATACAATAGGCACTCCTTCATAAAGGTTCATTTAAGACTTGCGCTACATTCCCAAAGCATTTTCAAAATTTGATTTTGTTTATTTCAGCTGATCTTTCGCTTGATGTGTTGGCTCACTTGCTGAGTTGGAGATGCTCCTGCATCATACTCCTCGGATTGAAAAAATTCATGGGATCCTGTCCATGAGCTCCTGCATAGTCTTTCCATGCTCCTGTATCACTGTTTCATTTTCCCAGCTAGCATCTTCAACTGGGTGATTCTTCCATTTCACCAGGTACTCAAAATACTGCTTTCGCCTGGTCTTCTTTCCCACTCGCTTGTCTAGTATGCACTCCATCTGCGGTTTCTCTACAACTGGTAATTGCTTCTGCCACTGGATCATTGGTTCCTCAGTTCCAGTCTTTGCTTCTCCAGCCTTATATGGGTATAAATCCGAAACATTAAATATCGAAGATATCCCGATGCAATCCGACAACTCAATCTCGTAAGCATTTTCTCCAAATTTCCTCAGGACTCTGCATGGCCCAATCTTTTTCATTTTGAGCTTGTTATATGTTCCCCTTGGGAACCTTTCCTTCCTCAAGTGTGCTAGAACAAGATCCCCAACTTTGAACCGAATTTGTCTCCGATGCTGATCTACTCTGCGTTTGTACTCCTGATTTGAATCCATCAGTCGCTGCTTCACCCTGCCGTGAAGTTCCTTCATCATCTCAGTGAACTCTTCTGCGCTCGCACTGCTAGTCATAGCCTGTTATGACTCCCTGAGTTCAGAAACTCCCCTCGGTTGTGCCCCATACACAATTTGGAATGGGATTTTTCCTGTACTCCGATTCACTGAATCATTATACGCAAAATCGGCCTGTGGCAATATGTTGTCCCAGCTGCCATGGTGCTCCGTCACCAAGCTCCTCAGTAAGTCTCCAAGACTTTTGTTGACCACCTCGGTCTGTCCGTCTGTCTGCGGATGGTAAGATGAACTAAACGCTAAGTTTGTCCCTAGATTCTTCCATAGCGTCCTCCAAAAATTACCTATGAATTTTGTATCCCTGTCCGAGACTATGCTTTTCGGTAATCCATGGAGTCTAACAACCTCTTTGAAAAACAAGTTTGCGATGTGGGTCGCATCGCTGGTCTTTTGACACGGAATAAAATGTGCCATCTTCGAAAACCTGTCCACCACCACAAAGATGGAATCGACCCCTCTTTGCGTTCTCGGCAATCCCAGAACAAAATCCATGCTAACTGCCTCCCATGGCCTCTCAGGTATAGGCAACGGCTGATAAAAACCGACGTTCTGCTTTCTGCCTTTCGAATGTTGACAAATCCTTCATCTGTCAACAAATATTTTAACATCTGCTCGCATTCCTGGCCAAAAATATGATTCGCTCAACTTTGTGAACATCTTATCGTGGCCAAAGTGCCCTGCTAACCCACCGTTGTGCTTCTCCTTTAGCAGGTTCTCCCTCATGGAGCAATTCGGAATGCATAACTGGTTGCCTCTAAACAACAGTCCATTCTGAATCATGTAATCTATCCATGGGCTCCGATCCCTGAGAACGATATTCTCAGCTGCTTCATATGCTTCTCCGAAGTCTGCATCTCCTACATACATGTCCTTCAGATTCTCAAAACCCAACGTCTTGACTCTGAACTCCTGCAACAACAAACATTTCCTGCTCAAAGCATCATCCACTTTGTTAGCAGTTCCTGAAATGTGTTTGATCACAAATGTGAAATTCTGCATGTACTTTACCCATTTTGCATGTTTCTGGTTCAACTTATCCTGTTGACTCACAAACTGCAATGCATGATTATCGCTATACAATACAAATTCCCTTGGGATCAAGTAATGCCTCCACTTCTTCAATGCCTGTATGATGGCATAAAACTCTTTATCATACGTGGAGTATTTCAGCTTCGCTTCATCCAGCTTCTCGCTGAAATATGCAACTGGCCTGTCCTCCTGACTTAAGACTGCTCCTATAGCATATCCGCTCGCATCACATTTCACCTAAAATGTCTTTTGAAAATCAGGCAACACCAGAATCGGTTGCTCTGTGATCTTCCGCTTCAACAGATTGAATATTTTCTCAGCCTCCGCTGTCCAATGAAAAGACTTGTGTCGCTTTTTCACTATGTCCATCATCGCTGCGCTAATTCCACTGAAGTTCCTAATGAATTTTCTGTAGAAACTAGCCAGTCCATGGAAACTCCTCACCTCAAAAACATTTCTCGGTGATGGCCAATTCTTGATTACTTCCACCTTACTCGGATCCATCTTCAACTCATTCGCTGAGATAACAAAACCCAAATAAATGAGCTCTGTCTGCATAAATGAAGACTTCTTCATATTGATCAACAACTTCTCTTGCTGTAGCTTCCTCATCACAATGGCAAAATGTTTCAAATGTTCAACCTTCGTCTTACTGTAGATCAATATATCATCTAGATATACGACTACAAACTTTCCGATGAGTTCCTTTAGGACTTCATTCATCAGCCTCATGAATGTGCTCGGCGCGTTTTTCAAGCCAAACGGCATGACCAGGCATTCATACAAACCTTCGTTTGTCTTGAATGTTGTCTTCCATTCATCACCTTCCGTCATGCGAATCTGGTGATATCCGCTTTTCAGATCAATTTTCAAAAAATAATTTGCCACACTCAGGCAATCCATCAGATCATCCATTCTCGGCAGTGGAAATCTGTACCTGATGGTGATTTTATTAATCACTCTGGAGTCTATGCACATTCTCCAACCTCCATCCTTATTCGGACTAAGCACTGTTGGTACAACACACGGACTCAAGCTCTCCCTAACTAATCCTTTGTCCAACAAATCCTGCACTTGCCTTTTGACTTCCTCATTCTCCTGTGGCGTCAGTCTGTATGCAACCTTATTCGGCAAACTGGCTCTGGGTAGGAGATCTATGTGATGACTCACACTCCTCATCGGTGGCAATGGACGAGGTAATTCGTTCACGATAATGTCAGCGAACTCTCCCACCAGTTCCTGAATCTCTTCTGGTAAGTCGTCCACTCTTGTGCTAGTCAGGACAATTCTCGGCTTTCTGACTACAAAGAACTGTGGATCTTCTTTCTTCTCCATCTCTGTGAGAAGCTCCTTCCCACTCATGAGAAGTATGGTGTTACTTACTTCTGGCTTTACCTCCTCATCCTTTTTCGGAAGCAATCTGTGTGTCCTCCCATCCTTCTCCAAAGTGTATGTGTTCATTCTCCCGTCATGAACCACAT
>SNQJ01S0066820.1:39971-65872 GCA_010110895.2 Picea sitchensis | reverse complement strand
TTCCCTCTCAGACTCTAAAACTGTCTAATCTAGACTTAAACATCTATCTACCTGCATTAAATCTAATAAATGCCTCCTATCTAATTCAGAAAAGAGTGTAAGGCTCGAGGTCTGCTACAATACAACAGGCGCTCCTTCATAAAGGTTCATTTAAGACTTGTGCTACATTCCCAAATCATTTTCAAAATTTGATTTTGTTTATTTCAGCTGATCTTTTGCTTGATGTGCTGGCTCGCTTGCTGAGTTGGCGATGCTCCTGCATCATAAAGGGTTTGGCATACCCACTCCAATATACTGTGAAAATAATGGACACTTATTCTTGTGATGACCTTTTTCCCTGCACATTGTACACCATACATCTTCTCTTTTCTCCTTTGCTTTATTTCGATTCAATTGAAATGCTAATTTCTTCAAATATTTATTTATATCTCCCACAACTGGATCTGTATGCTTATATTGGTTTTCCTCTAGTTGTAAGTCTGCCTGCAGGGCCTCGCTCTGACTTTGGAATTTTTGTTGTCTCAAAGGATACTTCAAGTGTGGAAACAAAGAATTAGCAAACAAATTCCTATGTTGTGTATCAATAATACCATACTTTAAGTTACCTTTTAACCTCTTGAATTTCTGATCCAATTCTCATATTGATTCTCCTGGTTTTTGCTTGATCTCTATCATTTCATTCATAAACTATTCTTATGAACTTGGCTTCTGAAATTCATTTATTAACTACCTCTTCACATCTGCTACATTTGTCGGTGTTCCCGTTGGATTATTTTTTGATATACCCATGTAACAATCTAATGCACAGTCTTGAAAATTGATTGCTAACTGTGAAACATTTGTATCCTCATCTATAATCTGCTTTGCTACCCATATCTTCTCATATATGAACAAATGTTTTTCTGGGTCATCTGACCCGTCCCCTCAGAACTCTAGTAACCTAATGGTTGGATCTTGTCCTACCATGGTGAAATTTATTGAACTACCACCTTCGTCTGGTGTAGATACTTGACTGCTACTTGCACTTATGCTACTGGACCCACGTCCTAGAAAAAATGTTCTACCTCTAATGACTTGTTGGTTAACTGCTTTTTCTTCTTCAGTTATGTTAGTTGCACATGGGGTTGTGGGTTCTACACTAATTCAAATATGGAATGGAGACCCTTCTTCTGTGCTGGACCCATGACCTTTGGTTTTCCTCTCATATGTGGAGTGAAATATATCCTCAATCTGACCCATTGCGCAAAGATCCTCTACCTCTTCCTCATCGTTCTTCAAGTTCTCTCACTCCACTGCAACCCTCTTCTTATTATTCATCCTATACTGGTAGGGTCATCTATTGCATGTCACACCTACATTTCTTATGATTTCCCTAGTCTGTTCATCATCCATCATGATGGGGTCCATTGCCTCCTTCTTCTGTCTACTCCTCGGAGCCTTCTCCATTTCTCAGATCTTCCTTAGTGCTTCCCCCAACTCGCCCCATGTGTGAAAAGTGATTTAGATGTCTGATTCAATGGTCATCACACCTTTATCATGTAATAAGATCTTGATCGACGTGTAAAGAGACCTAATATACCTCCCTCTCGGTCCCTTCAAGAAATCCTTCTCTGCAGTAGTGCATGAATTCGTTGTATCAACTGCAAACGCAGTGATAAACCTCGTCGTAATGTTGTCTAACTAGAAATCCATTGTGCACATGGATTTATTATTAACTCTTTCCAACTGCGCAAAGTTTTCAGTAGTCCACAAAATTGGTCTAATGTGACTAGTCAGATGGGTATCCTTCAACCTTAACAACCATTCTTGTAATAACTACTGAAAGAAACAAAAATATGCTTCATGCAGATCAATAAACACATACCTCTGCAGATATTGGCGCGGAGTATACTTGGAACCCTTATTGTCTTTCTGCGTGAACTCCAACTACTTTTCCTCTAACCATATGTCAATTTCTTTCTTCATAGGATTCCATGGCCTAAAAATCCCTTTCTACCACTGCATCTTCTTCACAAAACCCCTTCCTAGCTCTCCTTATGATTTCTATCCGGAAACATAACCATTTGTTGGACTTATTTGGGTTTTCGACTCATAAAGTTAGTGGGATATTCCCATGAATCCACATAGACCACTTGTTCGCCCTCGACCAAGTTTTGAGGAAACATTGGTTGCGTTTGACCATTTTTGGGACTTCGATAGGCAGGATGGAGCACCCAAGCGAAGCAGAGATCTCAAGATCTCACTCATTTTGCGGGATTGTGGACCCAACAAAGGGTTTTAGGGTTTCTGTAACGTGTATGGAATGTCATCCCATGGGTTCAACCATGATTACGACTTTTTGTAATGTATAAATAGGTAGCTAAGCGATGTAAGAAGTATTCACTAGTTACTTGTGATAGTCTTAGTGCAAGAAGTTGTAAGTGCTTTGTGCAGACAAACTATGTAAGGATTTGTGCTATCAAGGAGTTGGCTCTGTGCCTTGACCTGATTTTGAGGAAGGTGGATCTAGTGCATTGTGCGTAGATCACCTGTCTAGTGAGAGGCTTGGCTCTGTGTCTCTGTGCACAGGAGCAGATACATGTAAGAGATTACAGACTAATAAAGAAGAAGAATAAAAATTTGGTGGACGTAGCCCCACATTGGGGTGAACCACGTAATCCTATGTTGATGTGCTTTGTGCGATGTTGTTGATGTTGATTTTGTGATTATTTTCTTAGTGATGTTGATGTTATGTATCATGAATGCATCTGACGTTGTAGCTTAGTGCTTAATGATGTGAATGAATGTTATATCTGAGCTAATGTTGTGTGCTAAGTAATGGGAAGTACTTGATCATTATTATTACTGCATTATTCTGTAATGAGGGTTCGATCTGCAACGTGAATGAGATCCAAGAACTAATTCATGTTGTTGGTTAAGTGCCATGCCAAGTATTTAATCACATATCTATGTCCCAGCTCAGTTGTAGACCCCTGATTCCTACAACCCCCCCTGCCTCTACCTCGGGTGAGACTTCATCGGCTTCGTAGGTGTTGTTGAAAGGGTCGGTAGTTAGGGTTTTGTTGGTGCGTTATTGAAGCGTTGAACCCTGGGTATGCCCCTGTGACAACAAATGGTTCCGTTTCTAGGACCTGAAACTGTGATTGATGGGAACTGAAGAAAAAGAAAGTTATGTGCGTAGAGTTGTTGTTGAAGTGCGCAGTTTTCTACTTGACTTGTGAAGATCTGTGCTAAGAAAAAAATTGGATCTGAAGAAAAGAGGTAATATCTTAAAACTTTATGCTCTAGTAAAGGTAAGATAAGTGGAAATTTTTGTTTCGAAAATATGAATCTAGGTATGCTTGATAGATTTTGTCCTAGTATGAAAACTAGGGCATGGTTAGAAGAAAGAGTTGATCTGAATAAATTTGATAGAAATAGAGAAAGATATGTTATTCCTACACATAGAAAGAATTTTTGGCCTAATAAGTGGATGAAGGAACCTAGAAATAATTTTTGGAGAATGCAGGTCCATCACTGTGATCCCAGTGTGAAGTACAAGAAAGGATAGGGATCATTTAAAAGAAAGAAAGGATTGACACTGTGTTATAATTGCAGAAGCTCGAGACATCTTGCTAAGAAATTCCCTGGTATAGGCCCTCTTTGTATTTATTTTAAAGCTATTGGTCATGAGGTTGAGGATTTCCCAAGGATGATTGCTAAAGTTGAAAATATGAGCATGAGACAAGAAGACTATAAATAAGGTCAAGAAGCCATGGATATGTTAAAGAGACATACATAAAGATATTCAGAGACTATGTTAATACAGTTAAAAGAAGAAATGGATGATCACAGAGACATTAGTTTACCAGAGATCCTGAAAGAAAAAAAGTGCATAGTTACAAGAATAGAAGACTTTCACATAGACTGTGTATTAGATGAAGAAACACATGTGAATATTATGCCAGAAAGAACTTGGGAAATTTTGGGAAAGCCTGTTATGATACCTTCATTGGGAAGGATATGCTTGTTTAAAGGAAAGATGATAACCCTATGTGTAAGAGTTAATAATATACCTATGATTGCTCATCGAACTACGACTGAAGAAGAATTTGAAGTTATTAGGTTTGTTGAGAACAATGCCCCTTTTTCATTTTTATTATGAAAGACTTGGATTGAGAAGGATCAAATCAGAAGGAAAGCAGAGGAGGAAGCCACATAAAAGAGTAAGCAAAAATTAAGGGACTTCATAACCAGAAGAATAGCGTGACTAATAGAAGAACAAGAGGATCAGTCGAAGCAACCGAGGGATAGAGAATTAGTTTTCGAAGTTGATAGAACATAGGAAGAATCAAAGAACCTGTCCATACAAGAAGAACGTATGTCCACCCATAACCTACTAAGCAAAGAGGTATTAAATTTGAACCCTTTGAAAGAACATTGACAGTGTGAAGTTACCATGCTAAGAAAGGACAAGAATAAGAATGGAAAGAGGAATACAGAGACTCAGATCATAGGAAAGAAGGCAAGGAATATTAGTAAGAAGAAAGATAAGTTAGAAAAACTAGGGGAAGTTCCAGGACAGACTTCGTAGGAGGGAGATCTGCAAAATTTGAACCTCGCTAGAATAGCAGAACCACGCAGAATGGTACTTCACCAAGGCGAAGATATATGACCGTTGGAGGCGCCCCAACCATTAGAATGATGCTCCATAGTGGATAGAAACAAATTTATTGTTGGAAAGACCGTCGTTGGACCGTTGAAACCATGACATAATAGATGGATTCGTATTGATTGAGGTATTCCTACCCATTGGAGGAATTTGTTACGACATTGCTTATTTAACCCGTCGGACACTGCACTGGGACCACTTTTTGAAAACCGTGGTATCCAAGATAAAAGAGAATCCATTGTATCACGATGTTCTTTCTATACCTCACCATCCATCTGATTACCTCGTTTTCTTGTTCGCCTACCCGAGTTATTTGATTATGAGTGTGCATGTCGGGCGAATGTAGCGCAATAGAGAATTCTATGGAGCAGATACTCGTAGACCTCATGGATGAGAGAGTTATGTATGTAGGAATACAGGCATTATCGACTGGAGGATTGGAAGCATCCTCCTCGACTAGATGTCGTTCTAGCTGAAACACGACTGAGAAACGAAGCAAACACCGCGGTGATCTGGCTAACACGAAGCAGATCCTATAGGTCTTGTCAGACTACATTTTTCCTTTGGATGGCATGGCTAACCATGATAGTATCCCACAGGATTCCGAATACACACCGATCACTACGTACCTCCCGAAGGGGACACACGCAGTTGGACCCCAGTTAGGACATATTCTATCTATTAAGAACAACAACTTCAACCTAGGAGACCGGAAGAACTACGCGCTGATCGCGCCACATTGGTATTTGATGAAGACAAATGGGAAGAAGCAGCGCATAGTCTCCCAACCATGGATAAAGGAGCTCATGCATTCGAGGATCCTGAATGTATTGAATATCCCCCACTTCAGCGACATCAGGAGGTTAACGCTTGCATTAAACTCCTCCTGTTGGGATACCATGAAGGGTCTATGTGGCTTAATAGGTGTGTGACTATGGATCTGGTTCTGATCCACTTGATCAGAGGACTGAGTATGCATGGATCAGACCCTCACCAGTTCTACCCAGGGAAGACCTCAGATCTCTCCCTGACACAATATATAAAGGAATATTATGGTGATGTAGAAAAGTGAAAGTGAGGCTACAAGGTAGCCTCCATCTAAGATGGACTAGTGTTCCTAGCTTGTCAGCTCATCGTTGGTAATATTGTTAGAAAGAACCGTCTGACACAGGTCAATGGATCTGTAGTAGACCTCGCAGGGAAGTGTGTCGAAGGAATGCAAATGAACTAGGCGAGTTACCTCGTCAACGAGTTGGAGAAGGACTGTCGTGAAGCGCATGACCAAGGATATGAGTTTAATTTTAGTTGACTATTGGTACTGATCACCTTCGTAGCTTGGAAGATGTCGAAAGGAGTGACATTCCCCGAAGTTGAGCCATCAGAACTGTTGGCCGCAAGGTTCTCCACCTTTTGGTACACAAATGATATGGCAAAGCAGTGGAAATCAAATGCGGTGCTCCATGCTTACTACCTACAACTAAAGCGAGCCATTGAGGCATTTCCATGAATGACCTCGAATACTTTGCATCGGTAAAGGCCGCTAGCAAAGTTCTGTGCAGATCGACACTTTATTTATATCACTGCGCACAGGGATGAAAGCAAGGAGGAGTTGCAGTCCTACTATAAGTTGACCAATGAAGACCTGGAAGAGATCACTAAGGAATGGCTAGCAGATTTCCCCATACCGGTCGAAGATGTAGAACTATCTGACCCTGAAATCATCGGAAGTCCATTGGTTACCCTGGTTGAATGTGATGGAAAAAATAAAAAGAAGAGAAAGGAGGATGTACATAACATAGAAAGTGATGAGGAGGACAAAGCTTTAGAGAAAACTGCACCTGACTCGCCCACAGGAGGAGGAGGAGGAGATGAAGTGAACCAAGAGGAAGGAGGGGAAGAAGGAGACAAGAAAGAAAAAGGAGACATTACACCGCCAAAGGATCCCCTTACAAAAAATGAGACATCAAATAAAAGGAAGGTTTCTCTGCAGAAACCCTCAACAAGAAAGAAGACCCAAGCCAATAAGCCTCAATCGAGAAGGGCCTGTTACTGAGAAAGTGATTCAGGAGTTTGTCAAGCAGGAAGCTCTGGTGAAGCAGGAAGTCGAGGCAGCTTGAGCCAATCTCGAGGCCTTTGAAGTAGTGTTGCCAAGATCTGAGTGACTCGAGATGAGTCACAGGTGAGTGTTGGGGGCCTGTTGGCCCTCGACCAAGTTTTGAGAAAACATTGGTCGTGTTTGACCATTTTTGGGGCTTCTCCAGGCAGGTCAAAGATGGAGTGCCTAGGCAAAGAAAACATCGCGGGATCTCACTCATTTTTCGGGCTTGTGCACCCAACAAAGGGTTTTAGGGTTTATGTAACAGGTATGGGATTTCGACCCATGGGTTCAACCATGCTTAGGCCTTTTTGTAATGTATAAATAGGTAGCTAAGCGATGCAAGAAGTATTCACTAGTTACTTGTGATCGGCTTAGTGAAAGAAGTTGTAAGCGCTTTGTGCAGACAGATTGTTTAAGGCTTTGTGCTATCAAGGAATTGGCTTCAGGGATGATTTTAAGGATAAAAATTTATTTTAAAATGTAGAAACCTAGGCGAATTTTACTAATCCTTTATATTCCAACTATAAATGTTTGGCTATATTTTTGTAAAAACATTCAAATTTCAAGGATTTTGTATAGTTTGTTTAAACTTTTGGCGATTGTTAGGGTAAAATAATTTTATCCTATAGAATTTGGGCGAATCATTTTTAGAATAATGAATCTTTTTTTTGGAAAAACCATGGAAAATTAGCCCATGAGCGAACTTTAGCCCCTAAAATCATCCCTGATTGGCTTTGTGCCTTGACCTGATTTTGAGGAAGGTGGATCTAGTGCGTTGTGCGCAGATCACCTGTCTAGTGCGAGGCTTGGATTTGTGGCTCTGTGCACGGGATAAGATACATGTAAGAGATTGTAGACTAATAAAGAATAAGAAGAAGAAGTTGGTGGACGTAGCCCCACACTGGGGTGAACCATGTAATCCTGTNTATGTGATTATTTTCTTAGTGTTGTTGATGTTATGTATCATGAATGCATCTGATGTTGTATCTTAGTTCTTAATGATGTGAATGAATGTTATATATGAGCTAATGTTGTGTGCTAAGTATTGGGAAGTACTTGATCATTTTTATTACTACGATGTTCTGTAATGAGGGTTTGATCTGCGATGTGAATGATATCCAAGAACTAATGCATGTTGTTGGATAAGTGCCCTGCCAAGTATTGTAATCATAGATCTATGTCCTAGCTCGGTTGTATACCCCTAAGTCCTACAACCCCCCTTGCCTCTACCTCAGGTGAGACTTCATCTTCTTCGCAGGTGTTGCCGAAAGGGTCGGTAGTTAGGGTTTTGTTGGTGCGTTTTTGAAGCGTTTAACCTTGGGTCTACCCCTTTGCCAACACCACTACATCTTCTAGGATTCTCTCTAGTTTGATAGTTGATCTGTTAGCAATTTGGAGTATAATTGGGTTTTTCCTAAGACAAAAGATTCCTAAGTATTTTATAGTCACATGCATCATGACATTAATGGTAGCACCAAGGTCAATTAATATTTTGGTAATGAGTGTATTATTTATATGCACGTTAAATAATGGGATACCAGGGTCAGAGTATTTGGCTGCAAGAACTCCCCCTGTCATTAAGTCTGACAACTTACCCATAACATGGATAGTTTGGGGATCCTTCCTTTTTCTACTGGGTTTCCTTAAACAAAGTTCCCGTGTTCCTTTCAAATAGATAGGCACATCATTGATTGCTTGGAACAGTGGTATTTTAACACACACATTCTTGAGTTCCCCCAAGAATTCAAACTCGGGTTGAGTAGCAGGTTTCTCTAGGATTAATATTTTTGGATACGGTCAGTTTTTAGGTTCAGGGTGACAGTGATCAACTCTCAAAGGTTCATGAGATTGTTCCTATTCTATTTATTCATTACATACATCCTAATTCAAATATTCAATATGAACATGGGGTTGGTATTTGGTCAGTGTCTTCCCAAATCAAAGATGAATATCATGGCATGCTAGGGAAGAAATGGAATAGGTAGGGTAGGTGTTAGGTCTGATATCTTGGGTTGGTTGTGCTAGAATGATCCAAATTTATGAGCGGAATGAAATGAAACATAGATAGATAAAATTAAAATAGAGATCCAGTGAACAATAATATATATACAATGAAACTTAACTTCTATTCAATAAATAAATCCTCTGAAATTGTAAAATGCATAATGAAACAATCTTGCTCGAATGGCGGTAGCTAATCTCTGAGAAGATATGTGGAGGCTACGTGCATTATCTTGAGAACATTACAATGAGGCCTCCAAGAATTTTTAACATTAATAAGTAATCAAAAAACACTATACATCCAAAAACCTAACCTTAGGAGATGAAGCGCCAAATGTCATGTGGGGCCCGATGGGGTAAGTTGGTACATCAACTTCCCGGGGTCATAAATTTTGCATACGATCTTCTTTTTAGGCACACGATATCCCGTTGGAAAGGTCTATCTAAGGAATACACATGTTTCCATCACACTTGAATTCATCTATAATGTAACTATGGCGAGCCCAAATATGTGGTTTAGGGCCTCAAAATGTCCTGGGAAGTTTGGGACCCGAAAAGATAGAAAAAAACTGCCAAAATGAAAATTGTATGTGAGATAGTTGGAAGAGGTGGGTGGCCACCGATATCCACTTGGATCAATCCTCCCCCCTTAGGAAGCAATGGTATCCATTGTTTTGAGTTCACCCATCAGAGGAGGAAATTTCTGCTTAATTTGGCCCTGAGTGACCCACTTGCCTTGGTGTAGGAGCTTACCCTCATTGACAACATGATAAAGCTGAAGCTTCTGTTAGAGAGTGCCATTGACCTATGTGTCCATGATCTAATTAGTCGATGCCTATTCCAGGTAGTCAGGGTTGATATTTTTCAATGTCACTTGTTCTGCTATCTCTGAGGTGTCCAATAATGGTGAAAAGTATGATTGAAGGAGGTCCACATTTAAAACTGGGTGCAAGCCAAGGAAGGGGGGAATGTTGAGCTCAAAATAATTATCACCCACAACCTTAGTGATGGTTTAAATTCCAAATCAGAGTGGATGAAGTTTTTGATGGGGTCCTGTAAGGTATTCTTCTTGCAAGTGCAACCAAACTTTATCGCCCACCTGAAAAATTGTGTGGCAGTTAATCTTGACATGGCTATGATTGTACTTGGAATTGGACTTCTACAAAATATCCTAAAACCATTGGCGTATTTGTAGGATTCGTTCAATGAATCGGGTGGCTTTTTTGGCTTTGGCTTGAGCATGGGACAATTCGGCCTGTGCAGATGGAAGGGGTAGTGCAACATCCATTGGACCCAATGGTTGAAATCCCAACCCCACCTAACAGGGGTTGTGGTTGGTTGAGCTATATTTGGCTCTGTTGTAACTGTGCTTAACATAGGGAAGAATCACATCCCATGTGCGTGGATGATTGGAATTGTACATGCACAAGATATGCACGATCATCTCGTTGATGACCTCATTTTGGCAATTTTTTTGGGAATGGAAGGAAGTGGATTTGGTGAGCTTGGTTTCCAACCATGACTAGAGACTCGACCAGAATGTGCTAACGAACTGAATGCCTCGATATGAGATGATGGTTTTTGGTATCCCAAAATGTACCCACACTCGTTCGAAGAAGAGCTTGGCAGTGACCTCCACTGTGATGCTCTTCTTATAGACGACCATAATCTCCATCTTGGAAAATCGATCAATAACCACAAAAAATAGTTATTTCTCTACTTGGTTGAAGGAAGGCTAGACATGTAGTCCATCGATATGGATTCCTGGGGATTTTTGGGAGTAGTGAGAGGGGTGTACATGCCTTGTTTCTTAATGGCCAGTTTGGAAATGACATAAGTCGTGTAAGACCTGATATACTTGTTAACAACCTATCGAAGTTTTGTCCAATAGAAAAGTTGTTGCAACACTGCCATTGTCTTTTCTACGCTGAAGTGTCCTTTCACCTGACTATAGTGAGCTTCCAAAATCAACTTCACTCGCTCACTTGATGGGATGAAAAGATGGTCCATATGGCACAAGAATCTTTATTGAAGATGGAAATCAGTGACAATTGTGTTTGTTCCCAACATATGGTAGGTAGTGGAAAAGTTAGGATCTCTCTCATAGAGTTGGGGCCATCTGGAGGTTTCATGTCTACAGGAGTGTAGCACCATGGTTAGTTCTACAAATGGAGGTTGGTTGAGGCAGTCAACGACATGGTTGGTTATCTATGTCTTATACTTGATGTTGTGATGGAACCACTACAAGTATGTGGGCCACTTCTGACGAAAGTCATTCTGCAATTTTCCTTCCATCTACATGAACTATAGAGGCTTATGATCAGTGTGGATGACTATATCCTTCCCAAGAATGTAATGCCTTCACTAGTCGTAGGATTGTACAATGGAGTACATTTCTTTGTCATAAGTGGGGTACTTACGGATGGTATTTTATAGTGTCTCACTATGATAGGCCACATGATGTTCGTGCTGAGTGAGAATTTCACCCACAACATATTCTGAAGCATCTGTCTCAATCTCAAAATGTTGCTACAGGTTGGGTAATGAGAGCATCAGGGATGAGCACAAGCATTGCTTCAAACCATTGAATGCTTTCTATTGTAACTATCCCCACATGAAATTTTTCTTGCCACCACCTCTAGTCACTTGGCTAAGGGCCTGTGCAATGTGGGATAATCCGAACATGTATCTACGATAGAAATTAGCAAGGCCTAAGAAGCCTCAAATCTTAGTGAGTTTGGTCGGGGTTGGTTAGTAAAAAATGACCTAGATCTTGGCTAGATAGACTTACACCCCATGCTCATCAAGAATGTATCCTAGGTACTGGAACGTTTTCATGGCGAAGGAGATTTTTTCCAAATTTGCATATATCCTGCGTTGTTGCAAAGTGTGCAGAACCTGTTGAATATGTTGCAAGTCTTTCTCCCAACTCTTGTTGAATATGAGGATTTCATCCAAATACACCACCACAAAATAATTGGTAAAAGGCCATAATATATCATCCATCATCCTCATGAAATTGTTTTTGGTATTGGTCAAGACAAAAGGCATGACCAGCCATTCAAAAAGACCTTCTTTAGACTTGAAGGAATTCTTCCATACATCAGTCTGCTCTATTGGGACCTGATGGTAGCTAGACTTCAGATCAATCTTACAAAAGTATTTCTCCCCCTTGAGTTGTTCAAGGAGATCATCAATTCAGGGAATTAGGTATCGGTTCTTTAATATGATTATATTTAGCGGCCAGTAATCAATGCAAAGTGGCCATGTCTCGTCTTTCTTCTACACAAACACAATTGGGCTTCCATAATTTGATGATCTTGGTCAGTTGTGCCCCTTTTAAAGAAACTCTTAGATCCAACGTTTGATTTCCTCATTTTTGGAAAGAGAGCGGTGATAGACTAGACCATTGGGTAGAAGTGTGCCAGGGGTCAGATTGATTGAATGCTTCACCTGATAGTGTAGAGTTACCCAGTGGGTGAAGAGAAGATGTCTTTATATTATTCTACGACCTTATACACTTGCTTCTGCTGCTTGGAGAGACCTGTCATGAAGGCCATGGACGTGGCTGCAACTTTCCTCTCTCTTTGAGAAAGAATCACGAAGAAGAAAAACTTCTGGACCTGAGAGATGACCTTCCTGCATTTCTTGGTAGAGATCAAGGAAATGGAAGTAGGTGGGACTACCTCGGGTATCCTGTACAAAGTAATAATAAAACTACAAGTCCTAGACTCATATACAACATGACGTTTCCATAAATAAGGTTGGACCAAAGAACAAAAAAAACTTCAAGAGGGGAAAAATCACAAAATACCTCATCTTTGAAGGGCTTGACGATGTAGGGAAGAAGAAACTATTTGTTGATGCGTAGATCGCTCCCTTGGCGGAGCCATATGGTGGTGTATGGATATGGGTACGGTGTTGTGGGAAGAGCCAACTACTTGAAGACCTCCACTAAGATGATGTTATACTAGCTACCACTTTCAACAATGAAGTGCAATGGAGTACCCTTCACCCACATCTGTGAATGAAAAAGGTGGTTACCTTCCTCTGGTTCATGAGGCTCACCAGGTTGGTCTTGGTGGTAGAAATGGTGGCATTGGGTTCTTCTTCAATGATCCGTCTTCCCTTTTTTGGTTCTGACTCAGAGTTGGAACCTGTATCTGATTCAGAGGCTTTCACCTCGACCACCAATGAATTCTTTGAGTGGAATTTAGTGGTGTTATGCTAGGGGATCTTATGGAAAGCACACCACTTCCCAATGTCTTTCTTTGTCTTTCGATTGTCCTTCTTTGTTTTCTACTTAGACTGGTTGTCCTAAGGATTTCCATCCTTTCTATGTCCTTTGATCTGCAGGTTGGGGTTTCCTTTTCCCCGTTTCTGTTGTGAGGGGTTCATAGAACCAAATTGTTGTGTCTTTTATTTAAGCTTCTGCTTGTTTTTTATAGCATATCGATAGACCAATCCCAAGGATGAGATGTTCAGAAACTCCATCTCTGTCTGAATGTATCTATGCATATCGGCACAGTACTTGAGCACTAGATTTCACTCAGAGTCTTTGATACCCAGCTTGGTTCGCAAGGTATGGATGACATTGGTGAACTCTGGCACTGTTTGGTCCCTTTCCCGTCCCATTCAGGTCCATCTTGTATATAAGTCGTCATAACTTCCAACAGGGTGATAATTTTCCTTAATAGCATCCATGAAAGAAACCTAAGTGAGTGAGACTACAAATAGTGTAGATTCCTCTGTCACCTTTTTCTCACAAAAGGTATCCCACCAATATTTGACATGCGGGACAACCTTCAAGAGCACAAATGTAATATTTTCTCTATCAGAAAAGTTATGGATAGAAAAATAGCCTTCTAGAAGGTTTAACCATTTTTCTATGGCATCTGCATCTATTTGACCTTCAAATATAGGAATATCAAAATTGATATGTATCTTGAAGGGGGTGACGCCTCCACTTGAGGAATATTAATTTCTTGTTGGTATTTGTCGAAGGATTTGCATAAAGTTGTCCATCATCTCGTTCCTCTATCGTGAGAAGGATTCCTCAAGTAACAGTTTAAAGGGATCTCTTGCCCCATCATCTCTTTTCTTCCACCATGGGTGGCCGTTGAGTTTGGTGAGGCCATTCTTTAAAATGATCAATCGGTTTGAGTCGCAACTGCTTATACCCTAACCTTGTTGGAGACATGCATAGAGAAACAAATGAAGTGCAGACTGCTCTAATACCACTGATCTGGATTTTTGAGTGGAACGAAATGAAACAAAGATCTATAACATTAAAATAGAGATACAATGAATAATAAAATATATACATTGAAACTTAACTTCTATTCAATAAATAAATGATTCAGGTGGATATTGGTGGCCACCACCTATGCCAACTAGCTCCTCTTGACAGTTTTTAGTTCAACACGTTCTTTTGTACATCTTTGTAATTGTGGGTTCTACACTGCTAGGGCTATTTGAATCCCTACACATATTCCAGGTGGAGACTGGTATCCGTCCACCTAATCCAACTGGCTTATTTTGGAAGTTTTCATGTCAGCACATCTTTCTGTACTTCCAGGGCCGTTTTGGGGCCCTAAACAATATTTTTTTGTCTTTCCACAGTCAAATTGTAGATAAATTCATAGTTTGACAACATAATGTGTATTTCTCAAGAATACCTTTCCAACAGGCTATCACGCACCTAAAACGAAGGTCGTATGTAAAAGTTACGATACCATGAAGTTGAGGTACCAACTTACCCATCGGGGCACACATAACTTTTGGCATTTCATCTCCTAGGGTTAAGTTTTTGGATGTCTATGGTTTTGGAATTCATGAGTAATGTTAAAAGGGCCTTTGGAGCCTCATTGTAATCATTATGCTAATATGAATGTGTGTAGTAGCCACATCTCTTCTCAGATATAGCTACCGCCATTCGAGCAATTTGTTTTCAGTTCTGCAGTTTTACAGTTTCAACCTATTTTATTTATTCAATAGAACTTATTATTCATTGGATATATGTTTTTGTTCTCTGTATCTATGTGTTATTGTATTCAGTTTGTTATTCCTTTTGTTCCGCTCATAAATATGGATTAGTGGTATCAAAGTTGTCTACTTTTCATTTAATTTTTTCTTCGTGCATGTCTTCGACAAGATCTGAATACAAGAAGTTGGGACTGAAACCAGTCGATCCTTTGCATGATCGACCACGCCAAGCCCAACAAAAACCCATGGGGGACGAGAAGAAAGGTGATGGAGAAGGAAATCCTTTTAAAATTTTTCTCGAGGAATCCCTTGCGCAACAAAGGAATTAAATGATGGAAAAATTTGCACAGATCCTTCTACGACTGCCCACAGGAGAAACATCTTCATCAAGCGGGCAAGCGACCCCTTTCAAGGTACAAGCAAATTTTTATATTCCATTATTTGAAGGAATGATATATGTGAATGTTGTAGATAAATGGTTGAATATGATCAAAGGGTATTTTTCGGTCCACAATTTTTCCGACAGGGAAAAGATTACTTTTTCACTCCTCAAGGTCGTCCCCCATTTTAGGGATTGGTGGGATACTTACTTTGAGAAAAATGCCATAGAGGAATCTGCAATATTTGTGGTCTCCCCCACATGGTATTCCTTTAGGGATTCCATTAAAGAACAATGCTACCCTATTGGAAGAAATGAGGACCAGTGCACAACATGGACAACACTGCATCAAGATACGGACCAAACAGTACCAGATTTCACCAATATTTTCCATACCCTGCGCACCAAATTGGTTATCAAAGACTCTGAATTACATCTGGTTCTCAAATACCATGGTTTTTTTCATAGATACATTCAAACAAAAATGTATTTTTTGGACATCGCATCATTAGGTACGGCTTATAGATATGTTGTCAATATCGAGCATAAATTTAAGCAAAAGAGGAGAGAGTTTGGATCTGCAAACTCCTCACAACCGAAGAAGGGAAAAGGAAACTCACAAAAAAATGGATGAGGAAAATATGGCCTCTCTCAGGACAACCAGTCCAAGACGAAATCCAAGAAGGGTAATGAGAATTCAAATAAGGACACGGGAAAATGGTTTGAATAGTAACATTTTATAACAAGTTTTGACTCACCCCATGCAACTTGCTCAGAAGACCTTTCCATTTACCTATGCAGACTTGAAGTCTCTTGTTGTGCCTTCTAGAGCCAAAAAATTATATTTTTCCACATATTCGTGCCCTACTAGTTATACATCATGTGTATACACAGGTTGCACCACTACAACCCATGTACATCGAGTTTGGTGCTCAAAATTAAAAATTGTGTCGGGTTTTGATGTCATGTCATGAGATCCATGATCCTTGACCTTTCATATAATTGAAACGTTCTGACTCGGCCCTTGAGTTCCACTTGAAGGATATAAATTGGGCCATATCCAAACCATGGGATAAAAGAGAATTCAACTTTTGAGAGCAAAGATACTCTGGAGAAATTTCAGTTCACATTGAGTCTGCATCCCTTTATCCTTGAAAGTTTGAACACATTGTTCATCCCCCAAGATCTTCCTTCTTTGATGGAGAACATCATTGTCTCCTTTATATGATCTTTCCTTTGGAGGAGGATTGAAGTAGTGGAGGAACAGTTGGAAGGGACTTAATTTTTCGGTTCTGATGTGTGTCAGCATAGAATTTTGTCACTTACACACTTTTGTTGATCATTTTTAATAGAAATACTCTTTTCTTGTCCAATTGATATCTTGAAAATATTTGAATTATTATTCCATGAGCGTATTTTTCATGAATTCTAATGGATTATGCTATTTTATATGATAAAATTATATATTATCACCATATGATTTTGTATCTTGGTTGTTGAGGACAAGTTGTAGGTATAAAAATTTGAGTTGCGTGCTCAATGGTGGTCTTCGAACGTCCAGACGAGGTAGGCTCTTGATCTTGTCTTGTTAGCATTTATTTTATATAACATACTTGGGATTCCAGTTGATTTCTATGTCTCATTCCATCTGTTCTAGTTTACCCCATGCCATAGAGTGATTTTCCTCATAACAATACCATAAAATACCTTGGCACAACACCAAAGAATTTCGCTCCAAGAAGTGACTGATGGTCAAGTTGAAAGCTTCTGAGTCAGAGGCAGTTTCTGACTCTGAATCAAATCCAAAAAGTGGGAAGTGAATCATCGATGTTGAACCCAATGCCACTTTCGCTACCATGAAAGTCCAACCAAGTGAACCAAAAGAATCAGAGGAAGGGGAATGACTCTTTCACTCACATATGTGGGTAAAGGGGACTCCACTGCATTTCATTGTCGATAGCAACAATCACAAGAACCTAATTTCAGTAGAGATCGTCAAGCAGCTGGACTTGCTGATAACACCACACCGACAACCATACACCATCGTCTAGATTCACCAAGGATGAGATCTCTG
Source organism: Picea sitchensis (assembly GCA_010110895.2). NCBI lineage: Eukaryota > Viridiplantae > Streptophyta > Pinopsida > Pinales > Pinaceae > Picea > Picea sitchensis. The sequence continues at coordinate 48,684 of SNQJ01S0066820.1, read as the reverse complement.
CGTCAACCAACAATGTCATCTTCCCTACAACATCAAGCCCTTCAAAGATGAGGTATTGTGTGATATTGCTCCCCTTGAATTTTCTGATGTTCTTTTAGGCCAGCCATATTTTTGGAAGTGACATGTTGTGTATGAGTCTAGACCCTGCAGTTTTATTATCACTTTGGGTAGACAATTGTACAGGATACCAGAGGTAGTGCCGCCTATTGCTATTTCTTTAATCTCTTCTAAGCAATGTAGTAAGGTCATTTCATGGACTGGGAAGTTCGTCTTCTTTGTGATCCATGCTCACAACAAGAAGAAGGTCACCGCCACATCCATGAACTCTACATAGAGCCTCTCTTTGCAGTAGAAGAAAGTGGATGGGATCATGGAAGAGTACAAAGACATATTCTCCTCACCCAACAGGGGACCGACGCACTGCCAATTCAAGCATCCAATTGATCCAACCCCTGGTGCACCACTTCCTAATGGACCATTATATGGTCACTCACTGATGGAAAATGACGAGATCAAGTGCCAGATCCAAGAGTTTCTTCAAAGGGGGAACATCCGACCCATCTCCTTCCCTTGTGGAAGCCTGATTGTGTTGGTGCAAAATAAAAAAGGGACATGGCAACACTGCATTGATTAGAGATCATTAAACAAAATCGCAATCAAAAACCGATACCCAATTCCCTAGATTTATGACCTTCTTGACCAACTCAAGGGGGAAAATTTCTTCAACAAGATTGACTTAAAGTCTACTTATCATCAGGTTCCCATCAAACTAACTAATGTATGAAAGAAAACTTTCAAATATAAAGAAGGTGTATTCAAATGGTTGGTCATGCCCTTTGGCTTAACAAATGCACCAGAAAATTTCATGAGATTGATGGATGATGTATTGAGACCCTTCACCAACTCTTTTGTGGTGGTATATCTGGATGACATCCTCATATTCAAAAGGACTTAGGAGGAGCACATGCAACATATTCAAGAATTTTTGGGCACTCTACAATAGCCCAAGTTATATGCCAACCTGAAAAAATGCTCCTTTGGCATGAATAGGGTCCAATACTTGGGATACATTGTTGATGAGCATGGGGTACATGTGGATCCAACTAAGGTCCAAGTCATTTGTGACTAGCCATCCCTGACCAAACTAATCGAGCTTCAGAGCTTCTTGGGACTTGCCAACTTCTACCTATTGGCCCTTGGGTATGGAAGAAAGGAAAGATCAATGAAGAAAAGGAAGAATGTGAACTGCGTGGAAGACACAATGACTATTATTGGGTTGAAGTGAACAAAAGAGAAGAAAAGATGGAGCGAATCCCTAGAAAGAAATCCGTTTAATGAGGAGATCGGGGATGACAGATAAGCAAGGAAGAAGGATCGTGGACAACTCAACAAGTGGAAAAAACCACCTTTGGATGCTTTGAAGCACCATGCGAGAAGAAAGGAAAGACAGACTGGCAAAGCCCTGAAAATATGGGTCAACTTGACCTAGGGTTTTGGACACCTAGGTTTCGGCCTAAGGCTGTCGGTGAGCTATTGTAATGTATAAATAAAGGTCAGGAGGAGCTAGTTTGGGTTGGTACTTTGGGTTGGTATGATATTTTTGTTGATCTAGTTGTATTGTTGATGTGAGTGAGTATTGTATCGAGAGAGAGAATTGATAAGAGTGAGAGCCTTATGGTATTGTAATATCTTCAGCTTAGTGCGAGGATCAACCCTGCAGCTGGGTGCGCAGGGAGGGGAGAGAAAGAGAGGAGACGAGAAGAGATCTGCTAGCTAAGAGCGCATACAATAATTGTATGCTTTACCTCAATATATTATAGCACAGTTTTGTGGATGTAGCCCTAGAGAGAGGGTGAACCACGTATATTTGGTGTGGTGTGTGATTTATATTCTGTCTCTTTCATTGATATAATGTGATTGCATTGTTGTGTTAGATCTGATACTAGATGTGAATAATAGATCTAAGATGATAAGTGATATATGAACATTGTGTTGTTCTTGTGTTAGATCCACTTGATATTCCCTTTGGTTGTAGACATCTCTGTCCTGCAACCCCCTCATAATTGCTTCAGGTGAGACTGCATCTGCTTCGCAGGTGTTGCCGAAAGGGCCAGTAGTTAGGTCTTATTGGTGCGCTCTTGGATTTGAACCCTGGGTATACCCCTGTGCCAACACTACCAAAGGTTCGTGTTGGGATTATACCATATTACATGGGCCCTTAACTAAGTAACCAAGGGCGGTGGGAAGAAAAAGTTCACATGGGGGCAGGAACAACAATAAAAATTTGATGATCAGAAGCATCGCTTGTGCTCAACTCTAGTACTCTCCTTACCTGATCTGCAACAACCGTTCGAGATTGATATTGATGCCTCTCACTATATTGTAAGCATAGTACTCACTCAACATTGTCATCCAGTAGCATACCATAGTGAGACACTATCATATATTGTCTGGAAATACCCCACCTATGAAAATAAATGTATTTCATTGTGAAAGCCTATTGTCAATGGAAGCATTACATTCTAGAAAAGGAGACAATTATCCACATTGATCACAAGCCTCTGCATTTCATACAGAGATAGGGGAAGTTTCAAAACGAGTACCATCAAAATTGGTCCACATACATACAGTAGTTCCATATGAACATCAAGTATAGGACAAGGAGCACAAATATGACTACCTACTCACCCCTTATTCACCCCTCTTCCTACTCCCGAGAGGCCTTGGGGATCCATCTCGATAGATTACATGTATGGCCTTCCATCCACCAAGCATGACAATGATTGTGTATTTGTGGTGGTTGATCAGTTTTTGAATATGGCCATTATCACAGCCTACAATAAGAGCATCGTAGTGGCAGATACTTCCAAGCTCTTATTTGAATGGGTGTGGGTCCATATTGGGATACCATAGACCATCACCTCAGATCGAGACAATAGGTTCCCAATCACATTTTTGTCGAGTCTCTGGTCACTATTGGACACCAAGCTCACTAAATCCACTTCTTTTCACTCCAAATCGATGGCCAGATAGAGGTAATCAATCAGATGATTTTTCACATCCTCTACACGTACAACTCTAAGCATTTGCATACATGGGATGAGAGTCTTCCCTATTTTCAACATAGCTACAATAGGTCTCTCCATAGCTCCACTGGCCATAGCCCATTTCAGGTGGGGTTGGGATTCCAACCCTTGAGTCCCATTAATGTTGCACTACCTCTTGCAACCACACATGCATAATATTTTGATGTTTAGTCTAGGTCTGACAAAGCCACCGGATTCATTGAGCAGATTCAACACATCCACCAAAAGGTCCATGAGATTTTGCAGAAAGATAATGCTAAGTACAAGAAGTGCCATGATCAACACCGATAACCACACCAATTTTAGGTGGGAGACAAGGTCTGGTTACATTTGCAGAAAGAATGCCTTACAGGGCCCCATCAGAAGATCTACCCACTTCTCTATGGCACTTACACTATCACCAAGGCTGTGGGTAGCAATGATTTTGAGATTAACACTCCACCCTTCCTTGACTTGCACCCAATGTCTAATGTGGACCTCCTTTGGCCATATTTTCCACCATTATTGGACACCTTAGAGATCCCAGAATATTTGACACCAACATAACTCAACCATGAATGCATGGAATAGGAATCCACTGATCTGATAGTGGACACACAGGTCAATGGCACTCGTCAGCAGAGGATCCATCTTTATCGGCTTGTCAAGGCAGGGAACCTCCTACACCAAGGAAAGTGGCTCACCTGGGGCCAAATTCAACATAATTTTCTTCACCTGATAAGGTAACTCAACACAATGGAGACCATTAATTCCTAAGGTGGGAGGACTGTTCTAGGTGGATATTAGTGCCCACCACCTATTCCAACTGGCTCCACTTGACAGTTTTTAGTTTAGCACATTATTCTGCACTTCTTTTTAATTGTGAATTATACATTTATGGGGTTGTATGAATCCCTACACATCTTCCAGGTGGATATTGATGGTCATCCACCTAATCCAACTGGATTATTTGGAAGTTTTCATGTTAGAACATCTTTTTGTACTTCCAGGGTCGTTTTGGGGCCCTAAACAATGTTTTTTTGGCTTGCCACAGTAAAAATCTAGACAAAGTTAGAGTTTGACGGAATAATTTGTATTTCTAGAGAACACCTTTCCAATGGGCTATCGATCACCTAAAACGGAGGTCGTATGCAAAATTTACGACCATGGGAAGCTGAGGTACCGACTTACCCATCGGGGCCCACATAACTTTTGGCGTTTCATCTCCTAGGGTTAGGTTTTTGGATTTCTAGGGTTTTGGAATTCATAAGTAATGTTAAAAGGGACTTTGGAGCCTCATTGTAATCATTATGCTCAGACAGATGCACATAGTAGCCACATCTCTTCTCAGAGATAACTACCACCACTCGATCAATTTGTTTTCAGTTCTACAATTTAATAGTTTCAACCTATTTTATTTATTCAATAGAATTTATTGGTCATTGGATATCTGTTGTTTTTCTTTGTATCTCTATGTTATTGTATTCAATATTTTATTCCTTTCTTTCCGCTCATAAATACGGATCACGAAATCTACTAAAACTATAAAATGCAGAATGAAACAATCTTGCTTGAATGGTGGTAGCTAATCTCTGAGAAGAGATGTGGTGGCAACACGCATTCGCCTGGGCACATTAAAATGATGACCCGGGCATTTTTAGAATCTAGAAGTAATTAGAAAAACCTAGACATCTAAAAACCTAACCCTAGGAGATGAAGCACAAAATGTCATGTGGGCTCCGATAGGGTAAGTTGGTACATAAACTTCCCATGGTCGTAAATTTTGTGTACGATGTCCATTTTAGGCGCATGATAGCATGTTGAAAAGATCTATCTGAGGAATACACATTTTTTCATCACACTTTAACTCCATCTACGGTGTGACTGTGGTGGGCCCAAAAAACATTTTTAGGGCCTCAAAACGACCCCGAAAGTTTAGGGCACAAAAAGATAGAAAAAAACTACTAATATGAAAATTATATGTGAGCTAGTTGGAAGAGGTGGGTGGCCACCAATATCCACCTGGATCATGGCCTCCTATTATTAGGGTTAGAAATATCATGTGTAGGTAATTATGGTCGAGGAGGGGTTGATCTGGATTCCTACATCTGTGGAAGGGGAAGAAGTTGCATGGGTTGTTGTGTTATGGCTTGTTGAGAACCTCCTAAAGTGGGCTTTCTCCATCCCTATTTATAGAACTGGCTTGGAAGAGGAGGATCCATTAATAGTTGTGTTGGAAGATGTCATGGCTGAGAAGTATAATGCATGGAATGGTTAGTCCAATATGAATTAAAATACTGAGACTTCTCTTGAACCATACGTTGAGGTTTGGGTTGCCATGGTCGTTTATGAGAAACAAAGCATAGATTATCCTATTCCTTAGCTTTCTGGCATACATATTTCAACCTTGGAAAGAATGGACACTTTTTGGTACCATGGTCTTCGTTGAATATTCCACAAGCCTCAATTTGGTCCAATGGACATTCTATTAGCAGGTGTTTCCTTATACATTTGGGTAAAATGATGGCCAAAGCTAGATCTTCCTCTTCCCGCTTCTTCTTTGTTTGTAGTGCATCCAAATAAAAGCTTAAGGAACTGAGTATACTAGTCTAGAAATCCTCTACATATTCCCAATTTCTACTCATGTAACTCCACTCCCAATAGTCTTACCAATCCTTGTAAGTACATCTCTTGGTTCCTTGCCTATTTTTGAAGTATCTCTGGATTATTTGTGACAAAGTTCCACGATGACATCATAATATTGTTGGGAGATATCTTCTCCGCCCATTAGGTTGAGAAGTTCAATGCAGTCATCTCATATTTCTCTCAATAATAAGACACGTCATGTCTCAGGAGACAAATCTCCATTCCTTGCCCAGATGTGCAAATTATAGTTGAATCTTTCGACATAATCCTCAAGGCTATCATCCTCATGTTGTGTCATTCTAAAGAATTCATCCATCCTTTCTTTGTCTTTACAATATTCTTGGTACTTCTCTAGGAATTTTTGAGTAAATCTGATCCTATGTGTGGATGTTTTACTTACAAAGGCCCATGAACTAGAATAGTGAAAAGTTTTGAGTGTGGCAGGGAAAAGTTTCATTTTTGGGGAATAGTACATGTAATCATAACTTCTTTAAATCATGTCGAATTCAAAGAGGAACATGCCAGGGTATTCTTTGGATAAACCATGAAAATTTGGTAGAGATGAATGAGGGATATTCTTCATTTTGGTCTATCCATTTGATCCCCTAATTGGGAATCCAAAGGCATAGGTTTCTTCCTTGATAGTTTCATATGCCATGTTCCTATGATGGATGCATTCTTCTTCTGATTGTGCTTTGGAGGGTAAGGAAAGATGAAATCTTCGGAGTGGTACTTCTGACTCGTCGAATCTTCCGAAGATGAAATTTTTGTTTTCACAAAAACTTGTATAGTCTTAGATTCTTGGGTAGAGGACTCGTGTCTCTTTCTAGAAAGGGATTTTTTTATAGGTGTAAATAGTTTGGTTGAATTTTCTCCTTTCCCTCTTGAGAGTGACCTGCATTGTTAGTGTTATGGGTTTTTTTGGATGAACTAATGAATCTACCTTGTTGATCCCTAACTTTGTGCATAGAAAATATTAGAAAGACATTCTATAATTTTTTGAAAATAAAACATATCATTCAATCTTTCGTAATGAAAATACAAATGACAACAAAAACACAATTATGATTTTGATATATCCCTAGCTATGGTGCCAAAAATGACATACTTTTCAATCACTTCCTAATTAATAAGTAAAAAATCCGAAGAATCATGCATATAATTATCAATTTGGGATCCTATAGAAATTACAAACTGTTGTGTCCTATATATTCAAGTATGATGTTGTAATTGTCGATGGGTTGTAGTACTTCTGAATGAATGTCACGGGAAAAGATATAAAAATTCTTTATCAAGTCACCATATTAAACCGCACCACTCTTGCAATTGAACCCACACTTGTAGGAATATAAACACACTTTTGCAAGAAAGCAAATGTCACACTTGCAGGAAAGTAAATATCACTCTTGGAGGAATGTAAATGTCACAGTTGCAAGAAAATAAATATCGCTCTTGTAGGAAATAAGTCACACGTGCATCAAAGGTGACTTTTTCAAGTAGTAGAATGATCTTGATTAATATGGCATACATATGATGACTCATGTACATAAATGCAACATACCTCAAGATGTAGAAATCAAACCACAATGTGTCATAAATAGATGTTGTAAAAAAAGGAAATAAACTAATTCAATCTGCAAATGAAACAGTTGTTAACTAGAAAGGAGAATGTTGTAATGTGAGTGTAGATTTGCAGCAACAAGAGTTGCAGCATGGGAAATATTAGAGTTACAACAAAGTATTGAATAGAGGACTTGCTAGAAATAAAATAAATATATGAGTGATGCTACATCGACACATTCGTTAATAAAAAAATAGGGTACTGTAATGTTAGCATGGAGTTGCAACAACAAGAGTTGCAACAAGAAAAATACCATAGTTGCAACAAAGTGTTAAATAGATGAATTGTTGGAAATAAATAAATTCAACTACAACTACTTCTATTAAATACCAAAAATATAGACAATACCGATCTAAGGAGGGTGCCCTACCTCCTTAGATGAGGTATTGGTTCACGAATGAATTTAGGCACTAAATGCTCAACACACCATCACTTGGACAAGAATAAAGAAAAAATTATATCGCAAAAAAATGCACAGATCAATACAACAATGGATTTTCTATTCACTAACTTTCTTCTACCTCCTATGGATTAGAGGGAGCAAGGGTATTTATACATAATAATTTCTTTCTAAATTAATCAGAGGAATGGATGGATAGCCATGGGAATTGAGTTGTTCCATCTCATTACATCGTTTTCTCCAAAAGATAGCAAAATCGGGCACTTGTTGACTTAATCAATTGTATGACAAGTGGTGGCTAAGTCATTCATTCCTCTCTGGGAACCCAATTTCCTTTGTCATTTTCCTGCATGATGGATTTGGTTGTTTGACTTCCTAGTCGATCCTTGGATGACATCTTGTACAAAAGACATGAAGTTAGAACACATGTTCTTAGATTTGCAACAACAATCCTCTAGTGAGAGTCGCAACAACAGTGAGACAAGAGTTGAAGCAACAACTGTGTGGTGAGATTTTTAGCAACCTAAGAGTTGCAACAACCAGAAAGTTGCAACACTAGGGAGTTGCAACAACAATCATGTGGTGAGAGTCACAACAACAATGAAAGTCACAGTGATGGTGTTAGCATCCCAGAGTTGTAGTAATTATGTTTGAGCAGGGATTTCTAGTAGCTCATACTCAGAAGTTTCAGTTCCTATGTTCAAAAGGTACCTATGCAATCATGTTTCCTGTATACCATTGTTAGCACATAAAGGTGACAATCTCCTAAAAATGCATAAGAACAAGTATTGAAATGGGATGTAAAAAGGATAATTATACCTTAACAAAAAATGTATCATTGTGAATGAAAATAGTATTAAGATGGAATGGAAATGGGAAAAGGGTGTACAAAAATGTGTTGGATGGGTTCTACAAAGATGTCAATTTGAGCACTTGTCAATAAACATGACCTCATTGTTGTCACTCTCCATAACTACCATC